>PVIU01015863.1:0-46855 GCA_004026605.1 Ondatra zibethicus
CCCCTCCCCACAGGGCAGGAGGGCTAGCAATTATCAGAACTGGTCACAGTCCTGGGCAGGAAGGCTAGCAATTATCAGGACCAGTCACATTCTTCTAAACAGATGATTATCAGAACCAGTCACAGTGAATGATTACCAGACTGTAAACTGAGTCTCGATGGAACAGGCAGCTTGTCACGTATTCAAGGTTTTTCTGGGAATAGGCTGAACTATGTTCATTTCATTCTGGGTTGAAGATCTAGACCAATCCCAATTGTACCCATACCCCATATTATAATTTATGTAAAACTTGTGATTTTGTCTATAAAAACTTGCTTGCATGGATACTCGGGGTGCTTGGCTATCCCAAAGCTGGGCACCCGCTTGCGCAAACGTAAATCGTGAATTAAACCTCATGCTTTTGCATCTGACGGCCTGGTTATTGAGTCTGGGGGCTCCTCGGCGATAAGACCACTCTGAGGGTCTTTCATTATTAGATGTTTTTGAGCCTCTTCATTAGTTTTTCTGCAAACTGTGATAGGATGCTGGCTTGTGTTGAGGTTGTTTCCTTTTATTGCAATGGCTAATGACCCATCAAATTACCCATTTCATAGAAACTCTGCCTTCTATTAATTGTTATATAGATATTTTTATTATAAAATCACAATTAAATAATTACTAATTAATAATTATAGCATTAGTGGCAAGCTTTATTCCCTAGTTATTACTATGTAGGTACTGTTACTTCCATATAGTAGAGCCTGAATTTTATGGCTATAAAGCAATTTGTCTAAGTTCATACAAATATAAGGAGCGAGGGAAGAATGAGAATTATTTGTTCAGAAAATTAGAGATACAAAGGCATCTGAGACTGTAGTGTGGTTTTGTTAGGCTTGTCCATTGAAGTTCTGTAAATGTGCTTGCTTGTATTCCAGTCCAAGGTCACCTGAAATGGTTCAAGGACTACAAACCAGGCTGATTGGGAGGCCCACAGAAAAACAAGAGCCTCCATCTCTCAAGAACTGAAAGGAATACTGTGCCCCAGGAGCCGTGGACTCCAACATTAAAAACCCTGTGATGCATGTCTCTCAAGGTAGCTCTGCCCTGCCAACTCCATGTTTCCCTGCAAAGTGCCAAGGAATTTCTCTAATTTATTGTTAACAGCAAAAATAAATGTGGGTAAAGTATATTAAAGTGAAGAATTTCATGGAAGAATACTGAACAACTCTGAACACATTACTTCCAAACATAACAAAACAAAACCAAGAAGATGGTGTACTTGGGGTCACTTTTTTTTTCTAACTGCACAGATACTTCTTTCCTCTCTCTGTGTTTTAAAACAATAACAAGTCATATTGTTCTCATGTTATAAAAGGAGGGTTTTTATCAGGAACAATTGATATTTTGGTTATACCTTGAACTTGCTATGAGGTCTGTGCTTTGTTTATTGTCATTGGTATTTAGAAATGTTATTTATGGCTGAAACCCAGAAGTACCAGACCAAGCTCAAGTACCTGTTATCTAAAGACCCAGGTTTTCCCCTAGTCCAGAGCCAAGCGATGCTTGGTGGGACATAATGACTCAGAAACTTGGAGTTTCTGGATAAAACAGATAAGAGTGATGTATTTGGGAAGCAAGCTCAGGTTCCACAGTACACAGATCCGTGTTGCATCTGGAAAAGAGGACTGTGACCTAGGGCATCAACACTGGTTAATAAGCATCAAAGATAGGAGGTTAGATTGAGCACAGAGACGAAGCAGGTGTATGTTGTCATTTAAATCATAGCTGAAAAGCTCAACTTTTACTGCAGGACAAGCCAACTTCCTGTTCTTCTGGAAGGATGACCCAAGCAAATGACAAGATGAACATAGTGACAGTCAGAAGTGCACGTCATTTCAGACCCTCCAAATACTTTTATGAACTTTAACATGTTGTTAAACTCTTTAAGCCAAACATTTCCCTGATACTTTGAAAATTTAAGCCTACCTAAGATGTGAAACAGTGCTGTGCAATGGAGACTCTACCTCCATTTATATACATGCATTGATTGTTGACAGCCTACTGTATTCATGTCTCTATTTGCTGACACATGTGCTGTGTTATGTGCAAACATATGCATGTGTGTATGTGCTTCTCTAACTTGCTTGAACCATTTCCAAACATTCTAAAGATATTGTGGTATTTTAGTCTAGATAATTTATTAGAAAACTCTCGACAAAAGTTCACACATTTTACAGTTGCATTATTATATTAACACTTAAGAAATTTAATCTTGATTAGATATTATTTCAGTGCTTATATTTAATATTTTCTTCCCCCCCACCAAGACTCCCAATTTCATTTTTGTATATTTTGCCTCCTAATTCAGGAACAATTACTGGTCATGTTAATTATTATGGCCCTTTTGTTTCATTTTGTTTTTGAGATTGTGTCCACCATACCTGGCTTTTCATGGCTCTTTAATATCTTGTCTTAGGGTTTTTATTGTTGTGAAGGTGCACCATGATGATAGCAGCTCTTATAAAGGAAAATATTTAATTGGGGTGGTTTGTTTACAGTTCAGAGGTTCAGCCATTATCATCATGGTGGGAAGCATGGTAGGCATGCAGTCAGATATGTTTCTGGAGAAGTAGCTGAGATTCCTACATCTTGCAGGCAACAGGAAGTCAGCTGAGACTGGGCTGTATCTTGAGCACAGGAAGACTCAAAGCTCATCCGCACAGTGACACACTTCCTCTAACAAGGCGTTACCCACTCCAACAAAGCCACACCTCCTAATAGTGCCAATCTCTATGAGATCATGGGGGCCAATTACATTCAAATGACCATATATACTTTAGTCTAGAACAATCATGTAATTTTTTTATGTTTCAAAATATAAATAGCTTTTTAGACTTCAGCCTGATAGAACACACCATGGTCTGGTTTTGTCTCATTAGTTTCTCTGGACCAACTATGGTGCTTTTCTCTTTGATTTGTTGGAGTGTCATCTGCTGTGGGAGCTCCTTTAGCCAAGAGCCTTTAAGATACCAGCCAACTTGGGCATCTTGTACTATATATGCAGCTATAAAGTGTGCGCTCGCTTCCAGCTACTAGATTAGGTTCTTGTTCCCCATTCATGCAGAGGACTGTGATCTAGGACAGTGATCTGTGAGTCTCCCCTGAATACCCTTTATTATATATAATTCTGAACTAGGGTGGGGTTATTTTGTAACTTCCATCACCATCTGGAATCCAAACATGGGGACTAGTCCATACTTTTTGGGATTGGTTTGCCAGCTGTTTGGCACATTACACACTGATTCTCCTGCCCATGGCTCTAGCCAGCCTTCAGATGCAGCAGGCTGCTGCTCAGCACTCCCCGGCTCACAACCCATACACTGCATCTCTCTAGGTTACTTGCCAGCCCACACGCTACTGCCTGCGATACCCAGGGCACACACAGTAAGCAGTTCACACTGATGGAAAACTTTGGGTTTTCTCTTTATCCTGGGCCCCAACTCGTGGAATCATTTGATCACCTTAATAACTGCTCTTAATTTGTTAAACAAAGCATATTTTTCAGTACCTAAGTAAGCCACATGTGCTGTTTACTGCTGCTAGTGTCTCTTGGCCATGTGCCTGAAATTGCCATAACTGCTGGCCAACAAACAGAAAGGGATGGAAAATACCCTCCATAGACTGCATAATGTTTCATTAACCTTGAATTTTCCTAACACTAATGAGAAAGGAACGACAGCAGCAGAGAGACATTAGATAATAGAAAAATCTTCTGAATTAAATCAGCTGGTGTATTCAAGGATATGTTGATCTCACAGTGGAAACCAGGAGATGTACTACCTTGGGGAAGGTGTTTCATTCTTGTTTCCACATGAGAAAAAAAACTATGGGTACCATCAAAATAAAGATTCAGTTTGAAAAAGAGAAACCTTTTGAGAAAGAGAAATGACAGCTCATCCACAGAGGTGACAACCATACAGGTGGTAAGAAAACCACATAAGGATTGGGGCAGGGTTCTGTTCTTGTCTTTGCAAGAAAATATTCATCTTCAAAGAGTTGAGAGACCTTGGACATTTAGATGGCTAAAGATGAAATGATAGCTATCCAGAAAGAATCAAAAAGCAAAGAGAAGTCTGACTTATGATGCTGTACTATCTGCATGGTAAAATTTGATTATCTGGACATGTATACATCTCTACTTCAAAATCAGAGCTGGCTTTAGAGTTGGACAATGGCTATCCTTCTCTAAATGCAAGCATATTATTAAAAGAAAAATTCAAAATTTTTGTCTCATGTCAGAAGCCATCTGGTATGGGACAGAAAGAAGATAGATTTTAAGGAAATATTTTACTTTTTTTCATGCCCATTTTGTCTATATTGCATCTTTCATTGAAATAATGTTTATGTTTTCAGCAATGAACAGTAGATTTTCCTGCAGTAATCTTTGAAGCTTCTAGGAAGAAGATGGGGTCCAACAACAATGACTACACCTGGTTGATATGATGTCATGATGCTGATAGAGCTACTATGAGATTTGTTTTTGGATACCAGCTATGGAAGTGGTGCACCTTCTTACAATGATCTGGCCAGAATTCCAAATAAGAACTTAAAAAAACCAAAACTACTATTGACTGACTACTCAGGGACCATATGCAGTTATACAAAACAGTAATCTTGAAACTTAACCATCGTTTTACTCTTACAGGATCCCATAGAAAGAACATTGCCCCCATGACAGCTGGAAGCAATTTTAGAAGACAACGTCCCCTCTCAAAACAAAGTTTGTCCTCAGGGTTAAGGACACTATTTTGCAGTTGATTGTTACTCACATAGGATTGGGGGGTGCAAATTAAGTAGTTCCAGAGATCTCAATTAAAAAAAAAGAAGGAAAACCAAATGGGATAATAGGTAGATTTGTGTGGACTTACACTTATAATAATAATAGTGAGTAATAGAGTGAATACTTGTGAGCTATGATTTATGTACAATTTTTGTATAGACTTTAGTATATTGATACAAGTTCAAATTATAATTGCTATATTGAATATGCTCCTATTTTTGTTTACAATATTTGTACATCTATGAATGTTATTTTATCAGATTGTTCATATGCAAGTTTCTACCTCTTGTAGTAGCAGGCTGCATGTTGATTCCTGGTCGCTTAGCCCCGAAATAATCACACAGAAACTGTATTAATTAAATCACTACTTGGCCCATTAGCTCTATCTTCTTATTGGTTAACTCTTACATATTAATTTAACCCATTTCTAGTAATCTGTGTATCACCAAGTAGCTGTGGCTTACCAGCTAAAATTTCTAGCATCAGTCTCTGACAGTGGATCCATGGCTTCTCTTTAACTCAGCCTCCTTTCTCCCAGCATTCCATTTAGTTTTCCCCACCTAGCTCTGTTCCCCTATAGCTCTACTATAGGCCCAAAGTAGTTCTTTTATTAACCAATGATATTCACAGCATACAGAGGGGGATCCCACATCACCTCTGTTTAAGACATTTTGTATATTGATACAATTTTAGAATGTATTTATCAGACTGCATTATATATTTCTACCTATGACCAAAATATTTTTGTCATACATTGTTTACATTTTGAGGTCATTATCCTCCTTTTCTGCACAGTTGTTTAAAGACTGTTTAATATTCTGATATGAAATCTTAATATTTAAGTTATATAAGTATTGAATATTGTAGGTCAATAGTCATTCATGTTTCTTATATTTTTAGTCAGATTAATACATTCTTTAGACACATAGATATTATATTCTGCATAGGTAGGTAACCTTCAACCACTTCAAAGATCTATAGAACATGGCATTTAAATAATTTAGGATTCTGTTAATATGAGACATGACTGCTCCTGGCAGATCTATTCTGGAGAGAGTGTTGAACATCAAAGACACTCCACTTGGAGTTTGTTTTCGTTTTGGCACAACTGGCCTTTGGACAGAAACTTCCCATGCCTCAACCACTGACAGTGTGCAGTGTCCAGACTGGACAAGCAGGATACAAGAAAAAAGACTGCCAAACCTTGCCAAGACAGGGTAAGACAGTTCCAAAAATTTTCTTGTCAGTTACTCTAGGCCATAGCCAAAGTTGGTTGTTTCAACATTGGAAATGAGATTTAGGGCAATTGCTCAGGCAGTCAGTTGTTTCTGTCATCTACTGCACATTTGGAAGCTGCTTGATTGTACTTCCTGCCTACTCAAGTAATATTATCTGCCTTCTCAGGCCTTCAATGGGGTGAAGATTAGATAGTCATAGCTACCATCCTCTTATAATCTAGCCAAACAATTTCCAATACAAGACTTAGACTCTTTAGGATAGAATGTTTATTAAAACATTTATCATATGTTCCTTGCTTAATATTGTTTATGCTGGTTGTAATTCTAACTTTATACTTGATATCTGTTCCTAGTGTACGTAGTTTTGTATTGGATTTGGAACTCTCTTATTCAAACAAAAGGGGGAAGTGCTGTGGGAGTTCCTTCAGCCAATAGCCTTGAAGATACTAGCCCACTTGGTTGTGGTCTCTTTTACTATAAATGCAGCTGTAAAGCATGCACTCACTCTCTTGCTTCTGGCACTTACTTCTGGCTGCTATACTCATTGGGAATTTGTTTTAGAGTCTATTGTTAGTGTTCAAATATTTTCCCTATTAATGTTCAAATTTTGTGTATTTTATAAGATTTCTGTAGCAAGTGAAAGAAGGAGGTATGTATGGCCCCAAAATGTACCTCTTTGACATAAATACATCTATCTGAGTTGAAGGATTTGGAGGAGAAGCAGCTGCATAAAAACTTCTAGCTTTTCTTTCTCAGCTGTACCAAACTGTAAAACATTCTAGGAGACAGATGCCTTCCCTGAACCAACACAGGGAGGTAATTCCTGTCACCAGTGACTGCAAATTGATTCTGTACGAAAGATCTACAAGCTGAATGAATAGCCCTGACTCCCTGTCCTGTGCTAATTTCATGTCAAATTGGCTCAACCTAGAGACATATCTAGGAAGAGGAAAACTTAACTGAGAAAAGGCCTCCATATGATTGATCTGTGGGCAAATTTGCAGTGTAATTTCTTGATTGGTGATCGAAGTGGGAGAGCCCAGCCCTTTGTGGGTTGTGCAACGCATGGCAGGTGGTCCTGGGTTGTATAAGAAAGCAGACTGAGAAAGTCATGAGAAGCAAACCATTCAGCAGCCCTATTCCACAGTCTTTATATCAGTGGTTACCTCCAGGTTCCTGTCCTGCTTCAAGTTCCTAACCCCGACTTCCCTCAGTGATAGATAGACTATGATATGGAACTGTAAGCTGAAAAGAACCATTCCTCCTTTCCAGGTTGCTTTGGTCACAGTGTTTTTCACAATAATTGCAACCTCGTTAAGATAGCCCCTGCTAGTTTTATGCCCTATATGATCTAATAATGATGCTCCTGGAATTTATTGTCTGTATTCTAGACCATTAAGTATATCACTCTTTTGTGGCACAAATCTTCATTCAAAAGCTTTCTGCTTTGTGAAATGTTTCTGTAGCCCAGTATTAAACCTCTCTGCAAATGCAGTGTTAGGAAAAACCCTAAGATGAGCTGCTCTGCCAGTGCAAAGATATTCAATCAAGTCAAATCTAACCAAATTAAAATGCCCAGTTTTATTAAATACAGCACTCTCAGGTGGCTGAGAGAATGGCAGGGGAGACAGAAAACCCGGGAGCACATGCAAAACTGGGGGGTGTGTGTCAGAACCTGGCATGCTGGGATTTGGAGTCCAGACCAATGCAACCTCAAGGCCAGGGGGCTGGGATGGGTGACAGGGGCTGGGGTGATGCTCCCAACTTAACATCCCGTTCCTTTGGATGGTCTGTTCTTGGGTGATGCTCAGGTAATCTCAGTTTGTGGTTCTTCCTACAACCAGGTATTGCTACAGGGTAAACTACTGAGACTCAGGCCTCCATTAAACTTATCAATGACTGAGCCCTACTCTGGCAGGTGATAATGGTTGGAAGTAAAGAACTTCCTTTGGGTGGTCTGTTTCTATTTAGCTTATCATGGCTGGCTCCTACAGAGGGCAGGTTGGCAGATGACATCTTAAATAGCCTGCAGAAATGGTCCGGGGCAGGGCATCTGAGGGGAAGTGTCACTGATGACAGGCTTTCTCAGAGGCAGAGTCTGAAAAGGCAGATCCAGGGTGAAATGGATTTGCTGGGGTCCCGGCAGCTTGCTGCAGGGTCGAGACCACGTGGCAGGTCCCCAAACAAAGGTGGCTAGTTCCCAGTCATGTGGTGATGGTGGGCAGGTGAGAGACAGATACACCATGCAGAGTAAAGTTGACCATTTATTAGGTGGGTTATTGAGGGGAAGGAAAAAGGGGAGGGAGGAGAGAGAGAGAAAGAGAAAGAGAGAGAAAAAGAGAGGGGGAGAGAGGAGAGTGAGCAGTTGCCTCTCTGAGGGGGGCACAGAGAGAGAGACAGAGAGAGAGAGAGAGGCTGAGGCTGGAAGCTGGAAGGGAGTGGGCGTGGCTTGTCTCTTAAAGAGACAGAACATTACACAGGGAGCTTCTGCTTGGAATACTGAGGGCAGGGTCTGGAATGAGACCCCTGACCTGGAGATTCTAAACACTTTGGTCATTCCATTTCAGTTTTCACTGTCTCATGAAGGTGTGTGTGTGTGTGTGTGTGTGTGTGTGTGTGTGTGTGTATGGTTGGGGGCAAGTAATACGTGTCTTTTTCCTGTTAATACATGTTATTGATGCCTAGACACAGTGAGAAATCTAAATTAATAACTAAGAGGGGTAGAGATGACCTTGTAAAATCCCTACAGAATTATTCATTATTTTTTAAAATTATACTAAATTTTACATTAATGGAAAAAAAGGACACATTGGAATGAAAAAAATATGTCCAGTGCTTTATTTCTCTCACTGACAATGACAAAAGAACAGAAAGCCAACAGTTTTTTCACTTTTCTGGGGTCTGGAGGAAAACGCACATACATCCACACACATGTGCACACTCTTTAAGTAATTCCCCTGTAACTGCTGCATTCAGACACAAAGATGTGCAAATGGATAAAAACCCTCTTTTGAGGAAAGCTTCACAGAAGCTTTTCTGGCTTCCAAGCTGCAGCTTCCTGCCGAGTCATTGTGCAGCTAAAGTGGTCTTCAGAGTCCCAGGTGCCGCCTCTCTGTGGAGACTGCCAGTCATCTGGGCTCTCGCTGGAGAAGCAGCAGGACTAATGCTAATGGGAGAGGCAAGGGTAATCAATAAAGCAAAGAACAGGATAGAAGCAGGAAGTCAGTAAGTTCTGCAAACTAGGGCAGGCAGCCACAGACTGAAGATGCTAGCACATGTGCACAAGCAGCAAGAAAAACAAAATAAAAGGTTGTGTGATAGGCTGACCAGGGAAGAACTGGGGTACAGATAGTATTGCAGAACCAGGTGCTCAAAAATCTACACAACACTCTTTTGGAGACCCTTTTTCTTCCCAAGTACGCTGTCCAGCAGTCTCCAAATATCACCAGCTGATGATGTAGCTGCGTTTGTTAGTTCATGGTGATATTGGTCCAGATGGCAGCTCCAGAGGATGAACATTCTGACTGGATGTCCTACTGAAGGCCTCCTCCAAATGAAAGACCCTCAGAGTGGTCTTGTCACTGAGGAGCCCCCAGACTCAATAACCAGGCTGTCAGATGCAAAAGCAAGAGGTTTAATTCACGATTCACGTTTGCGCAAGCGGGTGCCCAGCTTCGGGATAGCTAAGCACCCCAAGTATCCGTGCAAGCAAGTTTTTATAGACAAAATCACAAGTTTTACATAAATTATAATATGGGGTACGGGTACAATTGGGATTGGTCTAGATATTCAACCCAGAACGAAATTAACATAGTTTAGCCTATTCCCAGAAAAACCTTGAATACGTGACCTCCTGCCTGTTCCATCGTTACTCAGTTTACAGTCTGGTAATTATTTACTATAACTGGTTCTGATAATCATCTGTTTAAAAGAATGTGACCGGTTCTGATAATTGCTAGACTTCCTGCCCTGTTGGGGGATGGGGGGGGGAGGAAGAATCTGCTGGAGTGCAACAATTAAGCCTGTTTACCATGCTTTGTAGTTTTCCATTACCCAACTCATCCAGTTCGTTATGAAAAATCGGTTGGGGTCTTTCACAGAGAAAGGCAGATGTGGAGATTGGTGACGTGAAGTTCTACTGTCACCGCTGCAAGTGGACAGTGGCAATTCACACAGAGGCACGAGAATGCAAGTGTTGAACTAGGTTCCCTGGACTCATGCAGCCTCCAGCTTCAAGCCCACATAGAGGACTAGTTTGCTAACCCATACAGAAAGAAAAGCAATACTTCCCAGAAGCAATTGTTCTGAAGGTTTACATTATTCAGAGTTCGGTTTTAATGAATGCTCAAAAGATGCAGAATAACGTGAACCCTGATGTGAAACACCCCTTCACACGACGGCTATGAAGTGCTGGCATTCCTGGTACATTTCCAGGGCATTTCTAGGGCATGAAAATACAGTTTAGGTACTGTGTTCTGGAATACAGGTCAGGCTGATGTGAAACAAAGCAAAGGAAAATGAAAATTCCGACAAAATGAAGATGTTTCAATGGAGATTTTGGATAAAATTTGTCATTGAACTAAAAGCCAAAGCTGAGAACAGGATGCCTATGCCATGCTTATCAGACATCCCACAGGAACTGTTGACACAACTATTCAGATTCACTAATGCGTCTAATGCTGGAGGGTGAATATTCAGTGATGCATGGAATAAGGAAACGCCCAGATTTACTATGCAAAAAAGTGTGGTTTGGTTTGGGGGATGGGGCTGGGTGGGGTGGTAACAAGGACCATTTCTGATAGCTTCCTCCTTGTTTCTGTTTTCAAAAATTTAATTCTCTGGGTAAGTGTTGCCAGTTACATATTTGTAGGTAAACATTAGGCTTTACCATGCTCTGTTGTGAATTCTCTCTGCTGACTGACTGGCTTTCATATGGAGGAAGCTGCTTTGCTGGAAAACAGGGCAGGGTGGGGGGTGGGAGTGGGAGGGGGACAGGGGACTGGTAGGGGAGGTGGTGTAGAAGTCATTCCTTGTTTTGCCAACTGGTAGACCTGCTAGTGTGCCCAGTGGTGAAGTAGTGGCTTGACTGTTTGGGAGTTAACTGCTGAGTTCTCAGTCTGAAATAGCACATTTAATTAGTTTTTATAATGTTATTTGCTTTTGAGAATTTCATACAATGTATTTTGATTATATCCATGCCCTTACTCCAACCCTTCCCAAATCTTTTCCCATTACCCTAACAATCCAAACTCATGTTCTGTCCTTTTAATTTTTATTAAGCCCACTTTGTCGGATTGTGTTGACTAACTACTGGACATGGGGCTTGCCCTGAAGCATGGTTGATAAGCCACGTGCCACAAGATTAAAGAAAACTAACTTTCCCTCCCCCAGAAACAACCAAATGTCAGTAGTTCTTCAGTAAGAAGGGACTGTGCCACCAAGAACACATTTTATTGTCTTGTCCATTTAGCAGAATAATAGTATTAGTTTTTCTCCTAATACCAACTACAAATTATTAGTCTCACTGACAGTGTCAGGTATGGGTTTCGTCTCATGGGATAGTACTTTATTATTAAATAAAAAAATTTAAAAACTGTTGGTTATTCAAATAACATTTGTGTTACTATTACACCAGTTGGCATATCTTGTAAATGGCAGCTGCTGTGTTGCATAGCAGGGATTGTGAAATCTTTAAGAAACAGCCCCCTGCATCCTTTGACCAGTCATTAAGGAGCAATTTAGAATAGCTTAAATCCTCAGAACAATTACTTAGGGGAAGGCATTGTTTGTCAGCTGTAAACTGAAGTTAAATTCCTTGGTGAAATAACAACATACTTTAACTTTCAAGCATTCAGTAACAGATTAATTCATGAACTGAACTCATATATTACTAACACAGAGAAAAATATTTTATATATTATTAACTCTATCTTTTAAAAATTGATGTGCACAAACATCAAGCAGATTTTAATTCAAATAGCTGGTATAAAAATACTGTCACATTTTCCCTGTTCCTGTGAATAAAGATGTACAGTAAAATTCTTCATAACTTAAGGATGGTCCTAATCTGCAAGTTATAGATGGCATGTTATTGTTTTATGTTTAAATATAAATATGTTATATATTATGAAAATGGAAAAAGGGTTATATTTAAAAATCTGTTAAATGCATTTATTAACTATCTACTCATGTTGGCATAACTAAAATCCTGTAAGAAAAATATGGTGAATTCACAGAAAAATAACATTACAGCACTATGAAGGGTGTAATATGAATAAAATTGTCTAGCAGAAATTGAGACTCTGGATGACATGACAGAAATGATTATAATATGACATTTGTCTAAGATTTATCCTAGAACCCAAGAAGGGGGTTGAAGGTTATGAAATATACCCATAGTTCTGATGCATTACACATATTATATCTATTTTGTAGATGTGATTAGATGTTTTCTGGTTTATTCTGATTTAATTCCAAGAGCCTTTAAAAGTTGTGATTATTATTATTATTATTTGCCATATTAACCAAAGAAGCAATCCAAGACTTGAAATATAAGAAGGCCCTAGTAAGTTTAGGCTAGACTTCAAGATATAAGAGACCACCTACCAAGATCAGGTAGCAGCTAAGAACCACCCTGAACACCAGCCAACAAAAGGATGGTGCCGTAAGTCTACAAATTCCAAAACTGAGTATTTTCATAAGTCCAGGGATAACATCAACAACAAATGGACTGGGCCCTCCCCTTTACACTGTCAAGTAAGAAAATATATTACTGCTGGGTCTTATAAAGGCATTTCTCAGTGGATGTTCCCTTCTTCAGATGACACTAACTTGTGTGATGTTGACCTAAAACTAGCCAGTACAAGTTTCTAAATTATACCTAATTTCTAATTTATAACAAAGCCATGTCTTGGTTCTTCAAAGTGCTCTAGGCTGGGCCCCTCTGGCATGGTCTCACTTGGTTTATGTGTCCAAGACTGGCTGTGGCAGGCTCACCCCAACTTCAGTCAGAAAAAGAATGCTGAGGAGGACAGTTAACACCCTACGAATCTGAATGGACTGCTGTCTGTCCATTGCATAACCGTGTCTAGCCTATTCTGTATAACGCTTTGAAGATTTCTTTAATAAGAAACACAAGATTCCCACTCTTCTTTTCGTCTTCTTTTTTTGTTTGTTTTTGTTTTGGTTTGTTTTTTGTTTCAAGACAGAGTTTCTCTGTAGCTTTGGAACCTGTCCTGGAACTAGCTCTTGTAGACCAGGCTGGCCTTGAACTCACAGAGATCCACCTGCCTCTGCCTCCCGAGTGCTGGGATTAAAGGTGTGCGCTACCACTTCTTTATTTAAATATTCATTGCAGTTTTTTTAAGCTGTGGTTTCATCCATATTATGTAAAGGGCTTCCTCTGAACCCACTCTATAGCCACTAAGTTTGAACATTGTCTCCACCACTCTGCATTGGGGAGTCACTCAGGGCAGAGAGGATCAGTGAGTTTGCAGGACACAGCTTTCTGCCACATGCTGCTCTCCGCCATGAACCTTCCCTGATGTCCTTTCACCGTGCCTTGCCTCAGTTATCCACAGTGATGCTAATGCTATAAGGAGTGGTTAAAATATTATATAAAAGATTCACAAATTTGCAGTAAGTGTTTCATTAGTTCTGGCTGTTTTCTTGTTATTACAGTTTGCTTTTCCTGCAACCCATAAGTGTATGTGTACATCTGTGCATGTGAAGAATGTGTTTATTTGGCAGGTAATCAGTATCAGCAGTAACTATACGTTCTCTGTTCTCTACCTAATCTCCACTTTAGAAGGTTCCAGGTGGTCTCCACACAGCACTCAATAGTGCTCACCGGGGACACTTAAGAGCTTTTGCAACGGTTGAATGAACAAGTTGCTCAGCCTTACACACAGCCACCACACACACACATAAGCACTCTCACACTCTCTCTTACACACGCACAATGAGAGAGAGAGAGAGAGAGAGAGAGAGAGAGAGAGAAAGAGAGAGAGAGAGAGAGAACCAAAATATACAGTTGGGTCCCTCCCTCCCATAAAGTGTTACATTATCTCCTTTCCCTTACTAGAGAACATATTGTAGAATTGATGCTCAGTGTCTGGAACTTTAACAGAGATAAACACATGAGGTAAACCTTCATTTTCTAAAAGAGGTCAACCCCACAAGCATAAAGTCTTTGGAAAATTAGTGACATCAAGCAATTGAACAGCAGTTTTTTGCAGCAGTTGAGATTCTCAAACCCATGGCTTTCCTTATCAAGTAGGAGCCTTGATCTGTGAAAACAGAATTTGACCTGACCAAAAACATAGGGAGAGAACACTATCGAAAATACACACAAGGAAACATTCAGTGCCTTTGTGTTTTCTATTTTGACCCAAAAGGGAGGCTGTAATGCTTTGGTTCTGTTCAATGGCACCAGTAGAGTGTCATGGTCATGGACATTCCATGCAGCACCACAGACAATGTTTATCTCCATTTTTAGTATCATTGTCCTCATTTTTTCCCTTAAACTTTAGATCTGGAAAAGAAACAGGACTGTGCACATGTTAAACAGGAATTGGGCAGCATATTTATATTCCCAGACTCCAAGACAGTACATGCTGCACTGGCCATCATACAATGATAAGTCATGTGAAAAATGGTGATCTAAAGCCTACTCCATCTTACCATGCTTTTCTGATACATGCACATTTTATTTTTCTCAGACTGCATTATTAAAGTCAAATCCTACCTGGGGAGTGAAAGTGCTCTTGGGCTCCCAGTTGAAAGTCAGAATTAAGATACTATTTCAAACATGAACCTGAAATTAGTCATAATAAGACAGTTTTTATATTTAATTATCATCATGCCTCACCTATTACTGGGATGATGTTTTAGTAATAAGCTTGTAAATCATAATTTTAAAAGTTAAATGATGAATAGCTGAGTCATGAGTTTTACATCATTTTAATATTTTGTAATTAATATGAAAAATTATCGATCATGTCCAAGATATGCATAAAAGTAGGGGATATAATGAAAACAAGATTTTTTTTCCAGAAACCTGTGAGATTCATAGATGGTACCCTAGAATTCAGGTGCTTGATGGGAAAGGGTGTTGATTCTGGATTCTGAGTGGACAAGTTCTATCTACTGTACTTAGCATAAGTCACGACATGCTTGTTTCTAATGACAGTGTACTTTTAAAAACTTAAATTTTCTTGAAAAGATTAAAACAAGGAATTCTCTTCTACCCGTGGGGTCAGCAGCAGGTGTGGTATTAAACAGTGATTCCCATAAGTTTTATAGGAGTTATAGACTTCCAAACATCAACATCATCTCCATCAATCTATTTAAAGACAAGTTCTACATAATTAGTCCTTACGTTAATCCAAGAACAACCTATACTATAATCTCTGCAAGTGCCTTAAATTAGAAACCAGTACAAAACACAAAGCACACAATAACTTCTTTCTGATGGTAAAATGTACTTACAGAAACTTTCAGAATGTCAAAGTTCAGACTTTGTATTGTGGCTATGAAAGGGAACAGCAGGGAAGAGGGGATTTTATCAGCACAGGATAATACACCATTGGAACGGCTTACAGAGAAAGTTCAGTTATTAAACTGGAAGATCATGATGTCTAGTCTTTATGAAAGAACAAATCAGTAGAGGAAAGATTTCCTCCCAGGAAAAGCAAAATAATCACCTCTCTTTAAAATATTTATTCAATATATATACATATATATTTCTTTGAGGAATGAAACTCTGGCCTAGAATTTTATCACCCTTTCATCTTATAATCAGAGTTACTAAACAGCTGCTCAAAGATTTAAAGTTTTTTGTTGAAAATTCTGTAGTCTTTGAGCTTTCCCAAAATAATGAGAAAATTGGGATTTCATTGCACTGCACCACCAAAGGTCTTAGAAGCCTAATGCCTATCACAGAGTAAGCCTCTGATTTAATTTTATGAATTGAAAATATAATGATCATCACCTTAAAAATCACCCGAACCAATAAAAAAATACTACCAATAAGTACTTCCTCATAGATAACAGCTCAAATGAACAATTCCATGTGGAATTGACACTGCTGCAATACTTACCACTTAGGACCGTGCTAACCTCCGTATAATATCTATAACCTCTGTATAATATAATATAACCTCCTGTGTAATATCTCCGTATCTATTCAGACCTATAAACCACATTTTAGTCACTCTGATTTAGGATATAAAACTCAAGTTCTTTCTTATCATAGCCTGTGCCTTACCAAGCGACTTTCTGAAACTTCTTTCAAGAATGAAGAAGCTGAGTACTCTCCTGGAAGGGTCCTGCTTGGCTGACTTGCAATAAGCCCTTCTTCCTTCCTTTTTGCAAGCATCCTTTACAGGACCACAGATTTCTCTGTTATTTGTCTTTGATAACTTTACTAAGAAGGCCAATGTACTACTTTAATCCCCAAGCTGATTTCACATCTCTCTGACCTTTGTTTTGCCTTGGTAGTACCTGGTAAATGTAGATGCCATCATGTTGACAATCATTTAAAACTGTTTTTTGTCATTCAAAACAGGTTTTGGCATTCAAAACAGGTTTTGTCATGCAAGTATAACTTTTTCAAAATTACTAATTGTGTAGGAGAGGCAGTTTTATTTAGGCAAATATTCAAATATTTAAACCTATAAGCCTAGTGATGAATAAATACAAATTCACTTGCAAATCATTAAGTTTATCATCATAAACCAAAAAGACTACTTGTTATATGGTTTTTAAAAAAGTGTTACATGGTAAACAGTGGCAGAAAGAATCAAAGTTGTCATCATCAAGAGTGGACCAGCTGAATAAATTAGGTTTCCTGTGCACATTTTATAGTTTGGGCTCCAGGAATTAGGTCCATTCACTAAATACCCTGATGGCAATCAAAATGGTCAACCTCAAGAAACCAAGAGCAGACTCATCTTACATGTACCAGAAAATACCTCAGTTCTGGTAACTGGGAAACAAACACAGAGGTCATCTGTGAATGCACATATATTTCCTAGCTTTTGCTTTACCTCTTCTATAAATTGTAACACTGCTACAGAAAAAGCACATATGTATTAAGGATTTCTACCTATCCACTTCTGGTAAAAGCTATAAATAATTTTGTTTTTCCATTTTGGTGTTGATTATGTCTTCTGTTTTTAAGATTTGTTTGTATTTATGTGCCTGTGATTGTATGTGTCACGTGTGTGCAGGCTAGAAGAAGACATCAGATCTCTTGGAGATGAAGTTACAGAAGTTGTGAGCTGACCAAACTCCAGTCCTCTGGAAAAGCAACAAGCACTATTAGCAGCTGAACCATCTCTCAAGCCCTTTTAATGTCTTTTTCTTATGAAAAGAGTTCAGACTAGACCTCAGCGTTATAGGCCCAAGTTCTACTTAACATGCATAGCAACAGTTATTTTTCTCACGATAGAGATTAGTAAATATCTTAGTTCAGGTTTCTGTTGTTGGTGCAAAACGCCATGAGCATAAATAACTCTTGATCATCCAAATAGGTAGATGACCAAAATGAATGATATCTTTTGATGTGTAATAAACAGAATTCATGTTTTTAAAAACAGAAAAAAAAATAAAATAAATAACTCTTGAAAGGAAAAAGGTTTATTTCAGCTTACAGCTCTCAGGTTACCAAGGAATGTCGGGACAAGAATCTGGAGGTAGGAACTGAAGCAGAGGCCTGGGAGGAGTGCTACTTACTGACTTCCCCCTTGTAGCTTACCCAACCTGCTTTCATCAGTACCCAAGACCAGCAGCCAAGGCATCATCCACAGTGAAGAGGTCCTATCCAGGTCAATCACCAGGCAAGAAAACGACCATTGTCTCTCCAACAGGCTAAGCTGATGGAGGCCTTTTCTCTCTGTTGCTGGTTTCCAAACATTACACAGCGAGAGCACAACTGGTAGTTGCTAGGCTAACACCCAACTTGCAAGACCTTGGGGAACCTGTCTTGTCACTAGTTGCTGTCATTTCTGTAAAATCCTTGTGAAGCCATTGTGCTCCCCTTTCCAAAGCGGGATTTGTCCCAGGAAACCCCAGTAGAGTATCAAGTATTAAGGCATAACCACCCCATGTTCTGTTATACTGGATGACTTTTCATTTGGTTGTATAATCTTGAAAGGTAGAATATATACTGAGACCTTTGAGTTCTGGAAAAGGACCCGGAGAAAATAAATGCTTCTCTCTGGAGTCTCTGCAGGAACAAAGTCACAGCTTGACCTGGAGGGTGGAAGTGCCAGGCTCACAATCTTACACTACAACAGTTTCCCCTTGATCTAGCCACCTTAGACATTATCTCTAGGACTAAGAGATTTCATTCCCTTTTATTCAGCTAGCAGAAATGCCAGTGCAAAAAAACCCCATCACTTTCCTTCTGAGGCTCACTTTGGTTGCCATGGCTACCACAAACCCTGTGTTCCCAGCCAGAGGAAGACAAGTGCTTAGAGAACGCACAACACTGTAGAATTTTTCTTCCCTTTTCTCCTACATTTATGAATTACAAACTTCCATCTTAGCTAACCACAGAGATGTAGTTAACACATAAACTCCCTCTCTCTTAGAAATCATAGCCCTTTCCTTTATCTTTTCTCAGCTTGCCCAGGAACTTCATAGGCTCGCCCCTTCTGGGACAGTAGTAAGTTGAAAGGCTTTGGCTTTGTCAAACTTATTACTTTTGGTAGCTCTGTGAAATGCATGCGTGGTATGGCCTATGGAATTGCTAATTGTGCCTATTTGTGTGTATAAACTAAAAACCTGTGCGACTGGTGGAACATTGAGAGGGAAACATTGAGAGAGATCATCCAGAGAACACCCAAAAGAGCAACAGAGAGAGCATTGGGCAAAGCATAGGAAGAATAAGTGGGACATAATGAAAAGATGTTTGTGGGTTAATTTGTTTACCCTCAGGCCTCTTTTGGTCAGTTTTCACCTGCTGTAGCTTTTCTTCTGAATCCTGAGAGGTTGAGGGGGCTGGCACCCCACATAAACCTCGATACTATATCGGTTCCCTCTTCCAAAATGACTCCAGTGTGTGTCCTTTTGATGTAAACCTTGCCAGCACAGAAAACTTACATTACAGCAAGGTATTTCATGTCACTGAAGAAAATACATACTTGAATAGATATGTTTGTATTTATCATGAATGGAATGTTTTCATGAGAAAATTAACAATGCCTCCTAAAACTATCAGCTGACAATGTATGAAAGACTTTGAACATGTGAAATTTCTTTCTGATTTTTCTACCAATGGTTCTAAATTAATATAAATACTATCTTGTCTCCATTGATGACCAAGTTAAAGGAATAAATCTTAGAATAATATCAGACCTCTCAGCGAAATCCTTAAACCCCAGGACAGACAGCATGGAATGATATATTTCAAACATTTGGAGTAAATAAATTCCAAAAAAGGGTATTACATCCAGCAAATCTATATTTTTTCATTTTAATGAAAATAGATTCTTCTCTTAAACAATACATCTCCATTCTAAGTCCTCCCACATCCCCTATCCTCCACATCTACTCCTCTGTTTACTCTTCAGAAAAGAGCAGGTTTCTAAGAGACAACAGTCAAACAGGGCAAAACAAGATAGAATAAGACAAAGAGAAAGCTCTCAGGCCAAGGTTGGACATGGCAACACATTAGGAAGAAAAGAGTGTCAAGAGCAGGCGAAAGAGTTACATAATTCACTCCCACTATTAAGAATCTCAGGTTTTAAAAATTAGCGAAGAACAATATATTTCAGTACAGACAGTGAGCAGAAATAATTTGTGGCCACCAGTAAGCATTGGAGAAGAAGCCTAAGAGAATATTGCATACAACAAGAAGAAAAGAAATCTCAATATTTACAGTGCAAGAAAGAATAAAATTCATATCTAGGAGGTGGTGCTTAATCCCAGCACTTGGAGAGCAGAGGCAGGTCACTCTCTGTAAATCTGAGACCAGCATGATCTACAAACTAAGCTCCAGGAGAGTCAGGACTGTTACACAGAGAAGTCCTGTCCCTTAAAATACAAAATCCAAAGCAAAATTAAAAATAAGAAATAAAATTCATGAGAATAATAAATGATTAAAGAATAACCTTGAAAAATCAAACAAATCCAATTTAGTAAACATGCAAGCAATATGAAGAGTACAAAAAGAAAGAGCAAGTAATAGTCATACCAACAAAATAAATAGTAACAAGATCATAATAATCAATAAAGCCCACTCAATAATATCACTTAAAGTTAAAATAAAATAAAGGTTAAAATAAGGAAAATAAACTAGACATGATAGTTCATAACTCTAATTCCAGAATTTGGGAGGCTGAAAATGAGAATTGCTATAATTCTTGCCAGTGAGAGCTATGAAACACAAAATAAACTTCTTAGGAAAATGGCCAACTACAAGCTGTGACCCAATTAAGAAAAGTTTTTTCCTGTCTACCTGTAAAATCCTATAGACCACAGCAATGACTATATGAGCAATATATCTACAATGGTGCAATAATAGCACTATTAAAAATTATCTTGCAGTTTGTCTTATTTACTTTTCTATTGTTGTGAAGAGTCACTATGACTAAGGCAAATGATAGAAAGAAAACTTTATGTTTGTGGCTTGATTATATTTTCCGAGGGTAAGACCATGATCATGTCAGAGAGCATTGCAACACGCAGAGATGGCACTAGAGCTGTAGCTAAGCACTTACCCACCACTAGGTGTGGAGGGTGGGGATCCAAATGGAAAGCTATGGGCTTTTGAAATCTAAAAGCCTACTCCCAGTGCCACACTTCCTTTAAAAATCCATGCCTCTTCCCTCAAGACCATAATGACTAATCCTTCCTAAACAGGCCCACAAACTGGGGACTAAGCTTTCAAACCTATGTGCCTATAGAGGCCATTTTCAATTACTCCCACAGGGGTAACCAACTGCCAACTAATTAGATTTCAGGTCCCTTCAGTGTGGAGAATGACAAATATTGTAAATCTAATAAAGTTTCCATAACTGAAAATGTCACAGATCCTAAAAAAGAATCTTCGACTGCCATTTCCTTAGCCAAATAAAATTTCTAACTATTTCTAAGTACTTACTTTAGACCCACAAATAAGTTTAACTCTCAGCCTTCATCAAAAAAGCTTCTTTGTATAGCAGAAGGTGACTATTTCAGAGATACATAACTCATCAAAACGCAGAGAATAATAGCCTGTGGGGTTCCCAGCCCCAACTTACTCATTATGTGTCCAGAGTATAGGTAAGCACTTGTGTGACAATTTGCACAGTAGGGGATTTTTCACACTCAGTGAATCAAACTGGTCTTGAATCAGCCCAGGTTGAATAACCCTAGAGTGAGATTCTCCCTTGTGGACGTGGCCTGATAAGAGGGACTCTTCTAAGTATCTGTGGGCAGCATATACTTACTCTTGCCTAGAAGAAAAGCAGCCTGCTGTGAACTGCTGGGGAGAGGAGAAGATGTAATGAATGCCTTTCACCTGGGACACTTTGAATTCCCAGCACAGACAGAGTGCGTTTGAAAGACAAGCTTGACCTCTAGGTAAGAGTTTAGCCAGGCTCACATTTTATTTCAGCATTGAGAGGCTTAGATGAAAATCTAGTGGGGCTGTGCCTACACAAGTGATAAGTGGAAACAGAGACCGTAAAGGGATGCTGTTTTAAAGTCACCAAATTGACAGTTGTTTCTTAAATGACAATAGAAGATGAGACTCTATTAGCAACATCTAAAATAGAACTTTATAAAATGTCTTCCAGAAATAGAACAGCATTAGAGGAAACAGAAGAAAGAGCTCTATTTTTAATAATTAGAAGTTGGGAACTGAATACCATTTACATGACCCCAGCATGTATTTGAAAGTTTTACTTTGAATTTTATTTATAAGATGCCTATTGTTGTAAATAAACCATTTTCATTAATTTAATAGAAATGGAATCCAGGGGCTCGAGAGATAACTCAGGGGTTACGAACCCTTGGTTTTTCTTTTTTTCTTTCTTTCTTTTTTTTTTGAGACAGGGTTTCTCTGTAGCTTTGGAGGCTGTCTAGCTCTTATAGACCAGGCTGGTCTAGAACTCTGCCTCTGCCTCCCGAGTGCTGGAATTAAAGGCGTGTGCCACCACTGCCTGGCTACCCTTGCTGTTTCAAGAGAGAACTGAGTTAAGGTCTCAGAATCCATGTTAGGTGATTCATATCACATGTAGTCTACACTCCAGAGGCTCTGACACCCTCTTCTGGCTTCTGTGGACACCTGCATATATGGACATACACAGACAGACAAGAAAACAAAAATAAAATAAAATCTTTTAAACAGTAAAATTCTCTACATTTACACAGTGGAGTACTACACAGCAGAAAAAAATAATGACATCTTGAAATTTGTAGGCAAATGGATGGATCTAGAAAACATCATATCAAGTGAGGTAACCCAAACCCAGAAAGACAAATATTATATGTACTCACTCATAAGTGGCTTTTAGACATAAAGCAAAGAAAACCAGCCTACAATTCACAATCCCAAAGAACCTAGAAAACAATGAGGATCCTAAGAGAGATATACATGGATCTAATCTACATGGGAAGTAGAAAAAGACAAGATCTTCTGAGTAAATTGGGAGCATGGGGACCATGGGAGAGGGTTGAAGGGAAGGGGAGAGATAGGGAGGGGAGCAGAGAAAAATGTAGAGCTCAACAAAATCAATAAAAAAGGTGAAATTACCAACACGTTATCTTTGGGAATATGTACACACACACATACACACACACACAAATATATACATATTTGACATAACAACTGATGAAAGAAAAGGAGAGAGGGGAGGTGTTTATGGGAGAATTTAGAAGGAATTATTTGTGAGGGGGAGGAGGCAGAGGCAAATGAACGTGGATCAGGAATGTGCTGCCAGGAACCTTGGCATCAGGGTCAATAGGTGTGCCTTTGTTCAGGCCCACCAACCCAAAGGACAAAACCTTTGGATAAGCCTTGCATTCTCTGTTTCAGGTGAGAACTGAGTACTGAAAATGCTGAGGTGTGAATCGAGGTTGAACAGGTTATTTTACTACTTTCTCATTAGGCAAATGATAATGAATAAGTGACAAGCTAGCATTTGGACAATGATATGTACCAGTGAGGCAGAAGTCCCTATCCTCCAAGGATCAAAAAAAAAAAAACCCTGAAATTGTCATAGTGTGATGGCTGTCACATACTGATGACAGAGGCCACTCTTTCTACATTATAATTGAGAGATCTCTCAAGTCCAAGAGGAACAAGTTAAAATAAAAGGACACACTATCCAAGGGACGACCCCCACAGGAACTGCACACACAACTGTCATTCCCTTTTTCTTGAACTGTTCATGGGTCTTGCAATTCCTTCCCATTATTATTCTCACTCCTGGTTCATTCTTTCACTTCCAATCCTTTTTCTGTCTTGTATTTACCCCTTGTTTTATATCTTCTACCCATTTCAGTCACCTCTCTCACTATGTTGACCACCGGGCTCTACTTACTTGTGTTATTTCTTCCCATTTCTTCCTGCTTTCATACATTCTGACCAATTCTCACATTTAATCTATGAGAGTGAAGATGATAGGTTTCCACAACCAAGATACTCTCTACAGCTGTTCTATGTCATCTTTAGTTAAGAATCTCTTTTTTAATGAAATTTTTAAATGAAATTTTTTAACTGAATTCTGGGAGGAAGAAGGCAGAGACAGAGAGACACCATGAAGCTCCTGCCTGGGACTGACGCTGGTTAGAATCTTTCCCGGTAAGCCACGACCTCGTGGGGTTACACAGATTGGTAGAAATGGGTTAGATCAGGATGTGAGAGTTGGCCAAGAAGAGGCTAGATATAATGGACCAGGCAGTAATTTAATTAATACAATTTCTGTATGGTTATTTTGGGTGTAAGCTAGCAGGGCAGCTGGGACCAAAAGCAGGCCCGCTCTCTCCCTCAACATAGAACAGTCCCAATGAAAGGAACTTCTCTTAGAGCTGCAGGAATAAGAATCCCATCACAACGTGGATAGGAACTCTATCAACTAGTGGGACAGATCAGTAGAGCTGCACACCATCCAACAATCAGAGAGAACATCTCCAACATGGGACACTGAGGCCAACGTATTGATCTCCTGAACATTGTCATTCACTGGGCTTTTTGGCACATCCTACAAAGGGGAACACCGTTTACCTCTAGAAATAACCACTTGACTTTCTTCTAACTTCCTACTTTTAGAGACATAGTATAGCTCCGAATCATCTGAGGAAACCAAATTAGTTGTCACTATTTCTTTAAAAAGATTAGCATAACTCAAACTCCCAAATAAATAGCCTTCAATATTTACTCAGAATTCGATCACACAATTTGGAGCTATTAGCTAGCAATTCTTGCAGTATCATGGTATCTGTCTTGCATAGTGCTATATATCCTTACAGAACACAAAAACCTTAAAGATGGCTTCATTATAACAAGGAGCAGCTACCCCCAGAGAGCTACAATGATTACAGGTTCATCTTATCACAATTAGAAGGGAGTTGGGAAACTTGAAATAACTCCACAGGGCATCTCAGCATCCTCAATGAAGAATCACACAGAAAAAGAGATTTGAAGTAGAGAAGACACTCTCTGTTGTGCCTCATGCCATATAACACCATTTTTTGTCTTGTTAATACCTAGCCAAATTATAATAGGAAAGCTGTTAGCAATTTGGAAGTCAATCAAAAATGTCCCATAAAGATGACTACTGTAGCCAAAAAAGTAGCAGCTTTGAAGCCAATGACTTCTTTTCCCTTCTGCCAAGCCCTTCCTTCTTTCCCCTCTTTCATTAGAAGTTAAGAACAGTTACAAACAAGATAAGTACTTCTTATCTTCTTGGTATCTCACACTGGCCTTGTTGGGTTTCTGGCCCTTTGTACAATTTTGGTCTTTCCTCTTTCTCCCACACTAGCTACATAATATGTCAATGGACTGTAAGCACAGAGAGATCGCATGCATATTCCATATCCCTAAGACAATTCACTTAACAGTTAAATTTCTAGTCCACAAAACCTTCCCTAAAGGAATACCTTGTTTGCCAGTGATTCCAGAACATCTGAATCCTGTCCAGCTATAGTGGAAAGCTACTATACTATACACATACACACATATAACCATGCCATACACACATAGATACTATACATATACATACAAATTGACATGTCATATACTCACACATAGAACATATACACACACATATACCTAACACATATATACCTACCAAGACATACACACACATATGCATGCCACACATATGCATAATACACATATAAGCATATATATGTACCACATAGATACACATATATACATATATGAACATATCACACACATAGAAACATGTACATACCACACACATGTGCATACCACATATACATGTGCATACTATAGTGACATTTCATTTGTATTTTAATAAATAAAGCTTGCCTGAAGATTAGAGAGTAAAACAGCCCCACTGGTCAGCCTTACAGACCAGGCAGTGGTAACACACGTCTTTAATCTCAGAAACCACACTAGTTGCCATAGAAACTGGGTGGTGCATGCCTATAATCCCAGTGGTGTACACCTTTAATCCCATAACTAGAAATAATTATAGCATGGAAGGAGACAACTCTCAGTCTCATTCTGAGATTCCAGGGGACAAGATGTCCATTTCAGACTAAGGTGGAGGTAAAAGCCAGTGGCTGGCTGTTTTGATTTTCTGACCTTCAGTTTGAACCCCAATTTCTGTCTTTGAGTTTTTAGTAAACCTGCATCAATGTACTACACACATACACACACAAATACATACCACACATGTACATACATATGTGTGCCATATATGTATATATACACATGCTACACACATACACATGTATGTGTGCCATATATACACATGCTATAACATATCACACATACATAAAACATACATATACATACCACATAATACATACATATACACATTCCAAACACAGATATACTATACACACACAATACATACCTCAATAAACACATGGATAAATACTATACACCTATACACCTACACATATATATGCACATGTGCAAGCACATGCATACCTATGCACAAAAACACATAAACACTAATGTATACACACATATGTAGAGTAACATCAAGGTTTAGAACAGTGAAAAAGCTTGAAATCTTAATATCTTAATATAACAAAATTCTAAAATTGTAGACACCTAAATTTATAAATAAAATTTAAATATTGGCAATAGATTATAAAAACATAATAATTCAATCAACTAATTTACTTATGACCTGAAGTAGATAAGTTTTTAACATCTTAAGCAATTGACTTATTGTGCAAATGCTGAGACCCAAATGTAGTTACAGTGGCTACATATTGTACATAGAACCCTGTTGACAACTTGAACATGGTGGCATCGTTCTGTCAGTGTTCTTTTTCCATGTTTCAATATGTGCTTGCTTGGTAAATTCGTTCTGTTTTAATTAGATTTGGTTGTTGGTAATTATACCCATGCACATAATCCATATTGGACATTCTCAACTGCTACGTTGCCCCATCTTCCTACCACCACTGTCTACCCCAGTTCTTGCCTCCATGTCTTTCTCCTGTGCATGTCTATTCATTTTGTTTTGTGAGTCCCTAAGTATTAACCAGAGCCATCTGTGTGACCACAGTCTAAAGTTGTCTGCAGTGGGTACTTAACTGAAAACAATGACTCTCCTCCCAAAATCTATCAATAGCCAATAGTTCGGGAGTACATGGCAGGACTCTATGAGCCACTACCCACTCCATGATTAACTGTTGAAAGGGCCAGTCCTGTGCAAGTTCAGTTTAAATAATCACAATCATAGGCTCATGGTTACAGGGAGTGAGCTGATTCTAGATGATGGTATTTACAGACCTCAACCCTAAATTCTGGCTCTTACATACTTCCGTCCCTCCTTCTCCTGTGTTCCTTGATCCTACCATGGGTAATGTGGATGCCCTGTTTAGAGCTGAACACTCAACTATCCCTTTTCACCAGCATCTTTGTACAGTTATAAGACCTTGCATTCACCATCATGGTCTGTAAAGAGACTTCTTTGATTAAGGCCAAAGATAGTTGTTATCTATGGATATACATACAGTGTTACTAAATACACTTATTCAAACAACAGTAAGAAATTCTCCACATTAGCCTATGACCTTGTCAGTCAGTAGTTAACAGGAGTTACAGTATCAGGCATACATCTTCTGGTGGAGCAAGCCTCCAAAGCTACCAGAGGGCAGTTGGTTACAGTGACAACCATCATGCCACTACTGTACAGGTTAGCACATTTAACAGAACAGTTGCCTTTGTGATTCTGGCTGTTCAAAGCTAGGTAAGACCACTGATGTATTTTCTCCTTCAGCAGCCTGCATTACACTTGCCAACACTTTGACAGCAACCCAGCAAGTAGAAGCTTCTAGCTCAGCTCTACTACTTTTCTCTCTATCTTTGTATCACATTGTGTGACATCTTCTATAACAGGGTCTTATACTCTAATTCTGAGAAGCAATAAAGAGGGAAAGAGACTATACAGTTTTAGGGACCTCTGTGACTTCCCAGACAAATTCCTGTGGAGATGCCATACCCAGAACTGGGCATTCTACATAGCAACCTACTACATTTGACACAGGTCTACTTTGCCACAGACGATAACTCCTTAAATCTCAGTTTTGTATTTTCTGTTTGGGTTACAAAGTTTCCATATGGCTTTTTAAAAACATGGTCAATTCAATCGGGGGCCGTGAGAGTTACATTAAATAACAACTAATGTTCAGATGTCAACCCCACTAGAGGTTAATCCTACCCTGGAAAGGCCTTCAGGACCGTTGACTGTGAGTATGGTTCCTCACTCTTGCTAAGGCAGTCTGGTTTTTCCCTAATACCTGCATTGCAATGTATAATCTCACGTGATGTGTATATGTGATCTCATGATTGTATATCAATCTTATGGGCACATATATCTGTGGATGATCAGGAAGATGACTTTTCATTTATCTATATAGTTTTGATATATAGACTATATCCTGGGACATGCTTCATAACTGGATCTATTTGTCCCACAAGGACTGTGAGCACTTAAAGCCAGCTGTGTTCTTTTGCTCAGACTAACTCCACACAAATTAGCTCACTTTCATCTCAAAACAAGTTCAAACTAGACTAAAGGCATTTTGTAAATAGATCATAAGTTCAAAACTTTACAGCTATGCACAAGGTCAGAGTCACAGAAGTCCAGCCAAGGTTAGTAATGAAAGTGTGCCAATTCTTTGCTTGCCAGTTTGCTAACACAAGACCTATGTCTCAAAGCTTATCTCACTGGGCTCTGTACCCTTATCCGCTGGCAGTCTTAGTCCTGTAACCTTGGACCCTTGTGTTGTCATGGCAGTGACTCAGCTCCTAAAATTGGTTACCCTAGGAAAGTGCTTTTGACAAATGAGAGGCAACTCTTGTAATTTCTTTATTGCTTCAAGGCTCCAGGGAAACAGAGTTTTGAGACTAGGAAGAAGCTAGGAGAAGTTCAAAGTAGTACAGGAGAATCAGAATAGAAGCAGAACAATAAAAAAAGAGATGTGGAAAACCACATTGGAGAGTTTGTACATTTGCCCTCAGCTGGAGAAAAAAAAGTCCTTTTGGCTTTCTGTAGCATCTGACTCTGAACCCTGAAGAGTGCCTTGGGGCTGGACCCCAAAAGCTCTTGTTATAATTCTTTCTTAAATTCCAACATCTCAGTACTCCCCAAAACTTCCCTAATTAAAACAATCTGTCTTCACCTCCCCATCTCTACTTTCATCTATGCTGTACAATCCTCCCTTCTTTAAGGCAATCCTTCCTTCGTGTTGTCATTCTAGTTTCATGGCTTCCACAGGTACTCCATGTCAAATAGAAGAGGAAAAACTAGGATCACCGTATTAGGAAGACCAGGGAATATTTCTTTTTATAGTTAAAACCAAATAATTTATTTTCATTATTTGCTTGTGTTTTGGTCATTTTTATTAGTTCTTAGGGAATTTCATATAATGCAATTTGATAGTATTCACCCCTCTCTTTTATCACCCATATCTGCCCCTTATTAACTTGCGGATCACGGAAAATTGAGTGTTTCAATCAATAGTAATTGTCCACATAGAAAACTTGGACAAAAGAAAGATTAACTACAGAGGAATCAAAGATTCCATATTAAATGGAATCACAATAGCTTAAGAAAAGATGGAATTTTAAATGTTATTATAGATTTAGGAAAATACAAGCAGTATAAAATTATGAAAGCTAAATGGACAGACAATTCTAGATTAAGTGAACTTTATTCATTTTTAAACTTAAAACTTTAGTATTTAACACATTGTACTTGGTACTGTTACATAAGGACATTTTCATATATGCAAACACTGTATGTTGAGCGTGGCTAGCCAATGCTTTCCTCCTTCCTGCCTCCTCTTAATTCACAGTTTGCACCAGCAAATATAAATGTTCTTATAGGGATAGAGAGACTGCACAGTGCTTAACAGCACTTCCTAGTCTTCTAGAAGCCCTGGGTTTGGTTCTCAGAACCTACACTGGGAAGTTCACAATAGCCTGCAATTATGAACCCAGGGAATTGAATGTCCTCTTCTGGCCTCTGTGGGAGCCTAAACTCATGTGCTCAAGCATGCACAGAAGCATTCGTGTGTGTGTGTGTGTGTGTGTGTGTGTGCATGAAAAGTTAAAAAATCGTAAAAAGTCTTTGTGATTTCATCAATAAAGAAAACTGATAGTATATAATAAATCAATTTAAAAAAACTCTTACACATTCAAGAAGAAACAATTTTTGTGCACAAAAATTCTTATTAACAATGAAAAGATATGCAATTAGGTGGAAATATGAGACAAAGGGCATGTTCAGTTATTTACAGGGAAAGATACAAATGGTTATTAGCATAAAATTTCAGGATAAACAACATATTTTTAAACTTCAGAACACTAAAAATCTGAAGTCTTAAAATTTAAAGGAGAAATAAGCATAGCCTTTCTGTTAGGGCTATTAACAGTTTTATCCATTACACACAGTTGACATATAAATCTTAATGATACCTTTGAGAAATGTGTGTGAGAAAAAAATTAAAGATAAATTATTTTCTTTTTGTCTTCTTCCCTTTCAAAAAATCTGTTCTAGAACTATCATATATTTTAAAATTATTTCTTTTTTAAAATAATACTATAATTACATGATTTTCCTTCTCTCATATATACCCCTCTGTGCTCTTTCATATTCATGACCCTCTTTTTGCCATTAATTGTTGATATATATAATGTTGATATATATAATGTTGATATAATGTTGCTATATATAATGTAGATATATATAATGTTGATATAATGCTGCTATATATATAATGTTGATATATATAATGTTGATATAATGTTGATATATATAATGTTGATATAATGTTGATATATATAATGTTGATATAATGTTGATGTATATATAATGTTGATATATATAATGTTGATATAATGCTGCTATATATATAATGTTGATATATATAATGTTGATATAATGTTGATATATATATAATGTTGATATATATAATGTTGATATAATGCTGCTATATATATAATGTTGATATATATAATGTTGATATATATATAATGTTGATATATATAATGTTGATATAATGTTGATATATATATAATGTTGATATATATAATGTTGATATAATGTTGATATAATGCTGCTATATATATAATGTTGATATAATGTTGATATATATATAATGTTGATATAATGTTGATGTATATATTCCTGCTCTTTCCTGAGGAAGACCATGCCTTCTCCTCCAGCATTCTTTTGTTACCTGTAGTTTCCCTTCCACTTTCTGGTGTCTGTTGTCCTTGTTTAGGTTTAAGCAGTCATGTTGTTGAGACTTTATGGATGTAGTTTCTCATATTAGCAGGAAACAAAGTCTCAGAAGGCTTCCTGATCCTTTGGGTTTATAGTCTCTTTGTCCCATCTTCTGCGATGCTCCCTGAACCTTGGGTGCAGGAAAAAACAACTTCCAGACCTATTGTAATTTTTAGGGTGAAATCTAGGTAAAGAATTTTTCTGCCTTAACAGTACAGCTTTTTCTTCCTTTTCTGTCTCCTCAATCTCTATGCTTTTTTTCCTCTTCATGTCTTCTGAGTTTATACAACATCTGTGGTGAAGAATTTTAATTACTCTTTATCAATAAAAATTCAGGAGTCAGATATCAGTGTAAGAGCCAAAAAGAGCAGAGAAGCAGAGAAGCCGCCAGCCCTCTCCTGTCTGCTCTGCTCTTTCCTCCAGAGGGGCTGAGAGCCCACTCCACCCTGCAGTATTACTTTCTGTCCTGTCTATCTACAGTCCTCCAAAACCTCTCTGACTCCAAGTAACCTTTATTTGTCAGAAACAATAAAATATCATACAACATTTTCCCCTTTTTGTCTAAAAAAGAAAGATTTTAAATTAACATAATAAAACTGTATACAATAAGTACAATAACTATATACAAGTATATGTGGGTAAGAATTACATTAACAATGTCTGCTCCATTTGCATTTGACAAATTCAGAGAAAATACTCCATTATATATCCTATTTGGTGAGTCCAAAGTGATGCACTTAATTCATTTTCTATCCTAACTTATATTAACAATCTAAAACTATCACTTTATGTCTTTCACCCTCATACACTTTACACTTTTTTGTAAGGTTTTTTTTTGTGTGTGTGTGTGTGAATTTGGTAACAAGAAAAACTATAGCTATAACTACCTAGCTTTCAAATCCATCAGAGACCTGAAAAAGATGTAATGTTACTTGAGTAAATAGGAAGTCCAGTGCAAACAATGTCCAAAACTAAGAAATGAGAGTCACCAAAGGCCCCTCTATAATATTGGGTCATCCATCTTCAGGCTGCTGGTCTAGAATATCTGCCAGACTTTAATGTGAAGCAGGAATTTTGAAGGACTGACCAACTTTGTCTCAACAGGTCTGGAAGTCATTTTCTTTTCTGTCCTGCTTGTCCAATTTGGACAGCATACTGTCAGCAGTTGAGGAAATGGCATATTCTTTCCAATCACTAATTTTCTCCACAAAATAAATACAGAACTTTTCCAATGCACATCATCTTCTCTGAAGTACAGTGGTGCTGACAGGAGCAGACATGTCTCCTTGTCATAAAAAGTCTTAAGTTATTAAAACATCTTAATTGTCATATTCTACAGCTCTCTAAAGTATTTGAAGACCATTTGTCTCTCTAGATTATATTTCTCTTTGACCTAGAAAACATACCTAATATGACTACAAGTGTGAGTTTTATAGATGATTAGTTATCCGTATTTCTTAATTATGAATTACATTTTTAAATGAGCTGCATAAATACAATACCTTAAAGAAGAGTGGAAATATACATATAGTTTAACAAAATTAACTTTAAATTTGTATCAATATAAAAAATACCAATGTAAATTATTTAAGACTAGTAGTTACTTTTTTGGTTTAAGGTAGATTAAATAGCATCTAATGAAATGATCATATGGTTTTTTCTTTCAGTTTATTTATATGATGGATTACATTGATAGATTTCCGTATGTTGAACCAGCCCTGCATCTCTGGAATGAAGCCTACTTGATCATAATGGATATTTTTTTGATGTGTTCTTGGACTCTGTTTGCCAGTATTTTATTGAGAATTTTTGTATCAATGTTCATGAGTGAGATTGGTCTGTAATTCCTTTCTTGGTTGAGTCTTTGTGTGGTTTTGGTATCAGGGTAACTGTAGCTTCATAAAAAGTGTTTGTCAATGACACTTCTGTTTCTATTATGTGAAACACATTAAGGAGTGTAAGTATTAGTTCTTCTTGGAAGTTCTGGTAGAATTCTGCACTAAAACCATCTGGTCCTGGGCTTTTTTTGGTTGGGAGGTTTGATGACAGCTTCTATTTCCTCATAACTTATAGGTTTATTTAAATTGTTCACCTGGTCTTGAATTAATTTTGGTATATGGTACTTACCTAAAAAAATGTCAATTTCTTTTACATTTTCGAATTTTGTGGCATACAGGCTTTTGTAGTAAGACCTAATGATTCTCTGAATTTTCTCAGTGTCTGTTGTTATGTCCCCCTTTTCATTTCTTGTTAGTTTGCATGTTCTCTCTGTGCCTTTTGATTTTGGATAGGGGTTTGTCAATCTTGTTGATTTTCTCAAAGAACCAGCTCTTTGTTTCATTGATTCTTTGGATTGTTTTCTGTGTTTATATTTTGTGTATTTCAGTCCTCAGTTTGATTATTTCCAGTCTTCTACTCCTCCTGGGTGAGTCTGCGTCTTTTTTTTCTAGAGCTTTCAGGTGAGCTATTAAGTCTCTAATGTGAGCTTTCTTTGTTTTCTTTATGTGGGCACTTAGGGCTATGAACTTTCCTCTTAGCACTGCTTTCACAGTGTCCCATAGGTTTGGGTATGTTGTCTCTTTATTTTCGTTTAATTTTTTTCTTTCTTTCTTCCTTGACCCAGGGGTGGTTCAGTAGTTGGCTGTTCAGTTTCCATGAGTTTGTAAGCTTTCTGGGGGTAGAACTGTTGTTAAATTCTAACTTTATTTCATGGTGATCTGATAAGACACAGGTGGTTACTACAATTTTTTTTGTATCTGTGTATGTTTGCTTTGTTACCGAGTATGTGATTAATTTTCGAGAAGGTTCCATGAGATGCTGAGAAGAAGGTATATTCTTTCCTATTTTGGGTGGAATGTTCTATAGATGTCTGCTAAGTCCATTTGATTCATTACATCTGTTAGTTCTCTTATTTCTCTGTTAAGTTTCTGTCTGGTTGACCTGTCCATTGGTGAGAGAGGAGTGTTGAAATCTCCTACTATTAGTGTTTGAGGTTTGATGTGTGCTTTGAGTTCTAGTAATGTTTCTTTTACATATGTGGGTGCTTTTATCTATTAGGGGCATAGATATTCAGGATTGAGACTTCATCCTGATAAATTGTTCCTATTATGAGTATAAACGTGTCCTTCTCCATTTCTTCTGATTGATTTTAGTTTGAAGTCAATTTTATTAGATATTAGTATAGCCACACCTGCTGTTTCTTAGGTCCATTTGATTGAAAAACCTTTTCCCAACCCTTTACTCTGAGGTAATATCTGTCTTTGTGGTTGAGGTGTGTTTCTTGTAAACAGCAGAATGTTGGTTCCTGTTTTCGTATCCATTCTCTTAACCCGTGCCTTTTTATAGGTGAATTGAGTCCATTGATATTAAGTGATATTAATGACCAGTGGTTGTTAACTATGGTTTTTTTTTGTGGTAGGATTTGTGTGTTTCCCTTCTTTGAGTTGTGTTGGTGGAGGGTTGTCAAATGCCTGTATTTTACAAATACAATATTTTCCATAGCTATTCAAAAATTCTCTATAGCTAGTCAAAACTTTTACCTTATAATAATTACTTAATTTATTGTGACCAAAATATTTTCTATCACATGCTATAAATTTGTATAGGACCAAAATATGTAAATATATATATGCAAACATATGTCTACGGGTATATATGGGAAGCAGGTGCTTTAGAAAAATGAAAGAGGTAATAAGATGAGACATTTGTGTACTGCATTTCCTAGCTTCTGCCAGGGATTTGATCACCAGAACAACCATATCTCTTGTCTTTAGAGTTTTCAGAAGAAACCATAAATCAAAATTGATGAAGATTAGATTTTGAAACACCCTAAAGTTAGAGTTGAGCAGTGTTTTGTTTTTGTCTTTTCATGAAAATAAAAACAACCATTTGAAGAATTCAAAGAACTTTGAACAAACAAGCATCCAAAGTAAAAGGGAGAACTACCTAGAAAAAAATTGCCAAGAAAAGGATCATCTGACCTGACGCAATCTTTGAAGTCTCCACAAAGATGATGGGGCCCTACAATGATGATTCCACTAGGGCTATGATAGCACCACTCAGCTGAAAAACACCACCTAAAGATTGGCTCTGGACTACAAACCGCTCAGGACAATTTTGAAATGGCTAAGATGACTCAGCTTCACAGACTACTGTAGTCAGGGTTTGAGACCAGCCTTCCACTTTCCCATTACACAGAGACTAGACAACAAACAACACAGAGATAGAGTTGTATCTCTTAGGACTTGACAATTAACCCAAGTTTTTCTTTTCAGCATTCCCTAAAAATGCCATCATCCCCAGATAGCAGGAAGTAAATTTAAGAACATGATGCCCACATTCCCAAGAGGTAGGATGGGTGGTTTTTGGTCTTTCATTAGGTTATGTTTATTTGTCATTGTTTTAGGGGATTGGTTACAAGTTGTTACTGGTAATGGTCAGAAAAAAAGCCAAATAAAAAAGATTGGATTCAGTGTTCTTGTTTTGAAAAGGAAAAAGAGGACATAGAAATGAGAGAATAAAAGGGTAGATTATTGAATCTACCCTGAAAAGAAAAATTGGAGTGTATAAATGTCATAAGATAAAAAGGTAGATTTTTGACTCTACTTTTCAAAGGCAACTACTAGCTTTAAATATTTTACATTGGATTGGACTTTTATATATTGTATATAAATTTTGTATATTGATACAAATTTGAGATTAATTTCATAAGAACATACTATACATAGTTTCTACTTTTGTTCAAGGTATTGTATGTACCTTTACAGATCATTTCACAATGTATTGCGAATTTCCAGTTCTTCTTAGTTATTATTACCAACTATTTAGGATAATAAGGAAAAGCAGGTTAGTAACTAGTCACCTATTTTAATCAAACTTGTAATCATATCAGTTATGTTTTCAAGGTCAAACAGATATATTTTAGATAGACAGGTCAACTTGAAGCACTTCAGAGATCTACAGAATATGGTTTTATCATTTTGCTGACCTTCCCTGTCAACTGGGAGCCCTGTCCCTTTAAGAGACAAGCTCCCCACCCCCAGTCTCCCCCTCCTCCAGCTTCCTGCAGAGGCAAGCTGATCTCACACTTTCACTTTATCTTCTCTCTCTCTCTGTCTGTCCCTCTTCTGAAGGTAACTATTGCCTTCCTCTTCCCCTTTTCCTCCCTCCCTTCCCTTTCCCTCTCTCTCTTTCTCTTAACTTCATAATCCCCTTAGCCATTAAATAAATTTTATAACCAAGCTCTCTCTTCATGGAGTATCTGTCTGTCTCCTACCTGCAGCTGACTCCTACCCACCTCAGGGGATGTGCCAGGGTCCCTGCTGCCATGAATGTTTCATTGGTGCTGTGAACTCGACAGGCTATCCCTTGCAACTGAGGACTATGAGGGATCCTGAAACCCTCTGCCCTCTATAGGGTTGCTTTTCCAACTTAAAACCCCAGGAATTCTACACCCAACATCGAAGGGTAGGTTCCTCCCATTCATTTGGCCATGCCTCCATGAGTGTTCAATCACTTAGTGGTGATTTCTCCATGTAAAAAGACCCAGTACTGGTCAGCCACTTGCTTATCAGGCTTAAAGCCCCTTCCTCAGGCCCCTGACTCCACATGATGATGTAGGGGTCCGGTTTGTGCCCACCCATTCTCACGGCCCCTGAACCTTGTAACTGATGACTCCAGGCCAGATTGAGCTGCGGTCCATGCAGCATCCTCTGGGATGCTGGAGTTCAGTCTCTGGACCTTCTTCTTGCCCCACTCGTGTGCTTTCCCTCAGCTATCAAGCTACATAGCTGCCTATCATCAGTTTACATTCTGCCAGTGATTGTTAGTTGGAAATGCAGCCTCCTTTCTCTATGTTTGTCTGTCTGCCTTTCATTCTCAGCACATAATCAAAGGGCCATGCTGCCTCCCACCATGGCGGCGGAATCTGCATTGTGGATTTACAGTCCAAGACACACAAAAATCCTGGACCTGCACCTGCTTACCAGCCCACTTCCCAACTTTCCATCTATCTGCTGGGACAAATTCGTAGGATCACCTCTGGCACTTGCCACGAGCAAGACTTTCTCGGACTCTGACCTAACACTACTCACTGAGTGGTGCATTCATTTTTTGGGGCCCAGGGCCCCTTGGATCTATGGATCCTATTCAGAATATGGTTTCTGTCTCAGGCCTAATGCTCTTTCTCAACTCCCATTATCTAGTGGACGAATGGATAATGGCCTGAGTCACTCATTTATTTTTCTGCTTCACCTATGGAAAACAGACTGACAAAACCGCACACGTTTCTAACTTCTAACGGTGGATGGTTAAATGTAAAGAGTTACGCCACGTGGACAACCTCAGCTGCTACCATTTTGTTTGCGCTTAAAAAAGGGAGGAGCCACAGACTCATGAGGTTCTGCCCTTAGCCAAACAATGCTGGCAACAGGTTCCCCACATAAAATTCCGCCCTTAGCCAAAAGGTGCCAGCAGTCCGCTTTCTTGCTAACAGGCAACCACACTGGTAATGGTTTGGCTGCTCCCAGCTATATGACCTGTCACCGGCCATCTTTAAGCTCTGAAACATTAGTTTTATGCTCTATTGCGTTTCATGCACTTGCATGATGGTTCACCTTGGCAGGGCCCTCTGAGGCTCTCATTGCGTGCAGAGACCCACGACCCACGTGCTGTACACCTTCTCCCCTGCAAGTTTCAGTTTCCTGGTAAAGAAGCCAGCTTGCTCTCACTTTTCATTTAGCTTTACGCAGAACAAAATTCTACTGTGTATAAATAAATGTACGTATGCTTACTGTGAAATGTTTAAAGTAGTCTGTTCATTGTATCTCATTCCAGACTAAGAAAGTTATAAATCTCAAATGTTGTATATTGGTATGTACTTTTAAATCTCTTACAACATACTGCATATGTGATCCTACCCTGCTTCAAAATATATGAAGCTGTTCTCCACTATTGTCAGTTCTACTGTTAAGCTTCTATTGCAAACGTTTTTTATTCTTTGTCCTTCACAGGTATAAATTTCATCTGTTACGTTAAAAACCAGTGTAGTTAAGCTTGGACCCAGTTCCCCAGGCAGATCCTATACTTTAGTCAAAACTTATATATACCTGATAAACAGCCCTCAGGTGCTCAGAGATATGGGGAATACATCATTTAAATGTTTAGTTATTAAAAGGCTTTTCATAGCAGAGAAACAGGTTGGCTCCTAGCAGCACCACCCTTTCTCCTCCAAAGAAGATAGAAAACAAATGGGAACAGAGCAACATCCCTCTGCAATTCGCCTTGCCAAGTGAAAGCGCTAACCACTGGGAAAAACCGCCTTTCATCTAAACTCCTGAAGATCTCCAGACAGCGGATGAAAGAGAAGTGGAATTTACTGTCTAGCTGCTCAGTGTGAGGTAGGCTCGTCTTTCTTCAGATTCCTAACCCACAGGATCTAAAAATGGGCAGGCCCTGCACTAACAGAAGGCAAATATAGCCCTCAAAGCCCCTGCCCTCAACGACCATAGAGGACTCTGAGAAGTGGCTCTAGGTAGCCAATCGAATAAGTTCTCCGTCAATTTTTAAATCAATAACTCAAGTAAAATTTTATCCTTCTCAAAGATCTAGGATGCAGCTTGACAGTTGAGAGGTTTTGCCAGTTTAAAAATGACAACGTCACCAAACAAATTTCAGTGTAACTTCTTACCATGTTCTAAATAAAGGGTGTTTTAAGACATACAAATGCAAATTATTAAGGTGTGTACCTGCAAGTTATGAAGGTCTGAGGACAGATGCTGGTTATCAAATTCCTCTCTCATGCTGCCTTTCATAGTCTTAACATTATCAATAAAATGCTGATGAGCTATTAATCTAACACTGACAGAGTACTGCCACTACCACTACTGTAAGATCAGGATTTTAAATTCTCTTTGGTGTTTTCTAAAGATATTTTCATTATGCAAAAACATCTGTCACAGTCATTCTGGCATAAATATGCTGCAGTTTATACAATGTGTGTGTCTAAAACTCAAGTTTTATAAACTCAAAGAATTCTTGGGAGTTCCAGGGATCTGAATTGAAGGATTCATATTAAACATATCACATACCCCCTCTCAATTCTCTGATACTGATGTCCTTCTCCTCAATTATCAAAATCTAAAGAAAATTTTTTCTTTTCCTAAACTTAATTTGTCCTCTACTCTGCCAAGACCTTGCCAGGTCCAAGAGACCGAACAGTTTCACATCCTGGACACGAGTGAAGCAATCAGCTACTCCAGGATATGACCTGCACCCAGTTTTCTCAGGCCAGCCAAGACTCCAATTTCCACAAATAAGCAGGAAGCAGTCTTGAGAACCCGATATGCCCATCCCCTTAGCCTGTCATTGTAAGAGCAAAACGGAAATGTTATCATTTTTCTGACCTTTCTTGTCACCTGGGTACCCTGTCCCTTTAAAAGACAAGCTCTACCCAACCCTTATCTCTTCCCACTGAGGCAAGCTGATCTCACACCTTATTTCTTTCTTCTCTTTCTCTGTGTCCATCCCTCTTCTGAAGAGGTAACTATTGCCTCTCTCTTTCCCCTTTCTCCCTTTCTCTCCCCCCCATCTCTATCTCTTCACTCCATAATTCCTTTACCCAATAAATAAACTCTATACCCAAACTCTCTCCACATGGTGTATCTGTCTGTCTCCCACCTGCCATGTTGTCCCACCCACCAGGGGCCCTGCCAAGGTTGCGCCGACATGAATCTTTCATATGGCATTTTAAGATGTTTTAATAACATGGGTTCTTTTTTATGACCATGTAACATGTCATAAAATTGGTGCTCCTGGCAGTGCCAATCTTCTTTGGAGAAGATGATAGGTATCAAAGAAAGTATACATGGAGTTTACTTTCTTTGCGGCAAGAGTAAGACACTTGGCAAGAAAGTGTTCTTGCGTTGACTGAAGACAGTACCCTGTCCAAACTTACAAGCAGGACAGAAAAGAAGGTGACTGCAAAACCTTGCCAAGACAATATGGGGCAATCCTTAAAATATTCTGCTTCACAGATAAGTCTGTCAGATATGGTAGACCTATAGGTTGAAGATGGATGTCCCAACATTACAGAGGAACTGTCCAGGCAACCAGCTGTTTCTGTCATTTCTTATATTTTTTGGAAGTCACTTGCTTGCACTTCCTGCTTACTCAGGTAATACTATTTCCTTCTTGGGTCTATGAGAGAGTTGAAGGTTAGATAGTTATAGTTTTCCTTTTTTACTAGACACAGAAAAGAAACTCACTAAAGGGTGTAAAATGTATAAGGTTGAGAGACATCAAAAGATAGTTTTAGATGGTAATGCAAGGTATGATAGAAAGTAAATTAGGTATAATATTTTTGCCTCACCAAGATAGGATATATAATGGAGGATTTTCTCGATTTGCCAGCTGAAAATGGACTAGACACTATTGATGATTTGCTGTCTGTATATATTGTATATAGCTATTGTGCTTATTGTATAAAGTTTTTTCTTATATTAGTTATAGCCTTCTTTTTTATTTTAGACCAAAAGAGGAAATGCAGTGGTATTTTGATTTTAATCTAACAAATAAAATTTGCCTGAAGATCAGAGTGTAGATCTAAGCCACTAGTTAGCCATAGAAGCCAGGGCAAGGTGTTGCACACCTTTAATCCCAGAACTCAGGAGACAGAGGAAGAGAGATCTCCGTGAGTTTAAGGCCAGCCTGGGCTACACAAGATTGAATCTGTCTAAAGGAATAACAGAACTCAAACAAAGCTGGTCCCAGCACTTGTGATCGCATACCTACAATCCCAGCACTAGGTATGTGGAGAGAGGAGTTATAGACGGGGCAGAGAGAGAAATATAAGATGGGAGGAGTCAAGAGCTCAGATGCAGTCTGAGGATTCAGTAGGAGCATGCGGTCTGAGGTTTTGTAAAGAGAGCAGTAGTCTGAGGATTCATAGAGGTGTGATTGCCCCTTTGATCTGAGAATTGGTAGAGGTAAGAACTCTAATAGGGACTGGCTGCTCTGCTTCTCTGATCCTTCAGTTTTCACCCCTGATAGCTAGCTCTGAGTTTTTATTTATTAAGACCAATTAGAATTTGTGCTACAATCTTGGTTTCTGCTTGGCATCAGTTTATTCTATTTGCTGCTCTAGTCATTCATAATGGAGCTAATGTACTGCATATGTTATAACCTCATTGTTTTCAGTGTCTCACACACTACTAACAATACTTCAAACTTGTATGTGGTACAAGATAGATCTATTTCTTGCTAGTGAATGACCTCAAATTTCTCCCAAGTTTCATCTCAGTCCCGCTCTGTGGTTTTCTATTTATATGTCCAGAGCTAAAAACCCCTTAGAGAAAGATAAGTTATTAAATAGACCAAAACAAAACTAAGAACTGTATAACATTTTCCGTAATGGCCAAGACAGAATCTGCATTCTAATAGCACTCTATGAAGAAGATGCCCAGTAAAATGAGAATCATTAATTAGAAGTTAACTTTAGATCACAGGAATATTCAGTGATTTCTACATATTGGTCAACTACATTCACAAGTGTGTTTACTCTAGGTCGGTGTAAAGAGAGCAATAACAAAACTTAAATCAATGCTTTGGACAATAAAACAATGGTTTGTCAAGTAAAAGATAAAAGATAAAGATTAAAGTCTCTGGATTCCTAAAGGCATATCATTCAAAAAAGAGAGGATAGTTTATAAATGCTGCACTAAAGCAGCAGGTAGTTTCACCTGTGACTTTTGCAACACACTTTTCACATTTCCAGTGACAGCCAAACAGATATTGTCTCTGGTGCAGAGAAATTGACAGGAAGTAGCTCAAAGAGGCATTTCATGCACATACACATAATTTGTTGATCTTCATTTGTTCTTTATTCTTATTCTGCTGTTCATTTATTTAAATAGAATAAACTCTGGCTCTAAGCCCACACACACATGGCTAACCACTCTTTACTTTTTGTTTCTTACCTTTAGCCCCACATTTGATGAGATGTCCTGCCAAAACCACTACAACTCTCCATCCTCTTTGTCATCTATTTATTACTTTGCTTATTTCTTGCATTCATTTCTGGAGCCTGTGAAGGTGAGTGCCCTAGAGATAGGCCCTACTCATTCTCATTACCCTTTACCTACAGCCAGCATCTAGAAAACAATAGGTGCCCCTAAAATTTTCTTAGCCAAAATGGAAAGAAAGTACTCAGTAAATGTTTATCATTTGACTAATTAAGACTCTCAGTTATCCTGAGGTAATTATCAAGAGAAGATAACATTCTCTCATCACATACATATCTGTACTTCTCTATAAAAACAAATCACATATTCATCAATTATTGATAATGTGCCTTTTCACAAGGCGCACGTGTGTATAGAGCTTAAAGTGGTTATAGTGCTTTCATGCTTCAAATTCAGTTTCTATCAGACTAAACACAATACAGAATTTTGGTTTACTTACCAAAGACAAATGTTAGTATATCATTTTCTCTAGAAAATCATTTGAAATTCTAATGATTTTGAGTTCAGAATGTAGCAACAATTCCCTTGGGCAACAAAAAACAAATGGAAGTGTGATGGGACAAATGTTGTTTTCAGATTCACAAGGAATAGTACAATTGCCTCAGAATACTCTTAAGAGCTGTGGTTCATTCAAGGTCAGCTGAATTCCATGGCTAAGATATACTGAAGAATTGAGAGGAAACTATTCCTATTCTTTCATTTTGGCAGAATGGCATTACTAAGAACAGTGTTTTTTATTTATTATTTTAATCTTCTTTAAGCTCATCTAATGATAAATTCCAAATGATATATATGTATTCAGAGAGACTTGGCATTCTAATGATAATGACCTAGTTACTTATAAACAGATATAACAGAATACATTAGAAAAATTATCTATGCAGTAAAACCTGTGCAATAAGCTAGACGCCATCTGCCAATATATGGAGAAGAGATTATTTAATATTCTGATCTGTGATTCTGTTCTGGATATGGCCTTCATTTCCTGAATTTAGTTTTTTATTCAAGATGAAGCCCCTTCTTTCCTCCATTCAACCCTAAATATGATTCACTGAGAATTCTCACCAAGTATAAGTGCTAGCTTAAGATGTCCTAGTAAATGTGTTTTCTTTTTTTTTTTTGTCTCTGGAAATTTTTTGAAATATAGCTCATTTCCTCTGCAACTTGTAGATAAAAGGATGCTTGTAACTCCTCTTTTTGGACATTTGACCAGTAGATAGTATGTACCACTGAAGAATCTATTAGTCAATAATGTACCCAAATATCACCATGACTGGATATTCTAAGTCTGAATTTTACACACAAATATCACCATGACTGGATATTCTAAGTCTGAATTTTAATGGTAATTTTATAAAATGAATGACATCTTCAAGCAGAGGGGTTTTTCTTTAGTTTTTGCTTTTCTGTGTTCCCTTTTGCTGTGTAAAGAACTGGTTAGGAACTTAATGGTTTATAAGAAGAAAGAATTACTGTTTTATGCCTTTTCATAGGTGGACAGAAAGTTCTATTTTGTGTTGATCAGACTGTCTGGATCACAATACCACTGTATGTTCATGCATCTGGTAATTGCATTGTGGCAGACAGAAATTCTTTCTCTTCCATGTAACCTCTTTTTCATGTGTTTAATAATTTAAAAAACGGCACGAGTGAGGAAGGTGACATACCACAGAGTTCACGTGGAGTGGTTTTTTATTGGTGGAAAGGGAATTGGAAAAGGAGGAGGGGAGGAGAATGACTGGCCTCTGGGGATAGTAGTGGCAGAAGAGAAGGGAGACAGGAAGAGAGGGAGGGAGGGAGGCAGAGAGAGAGAGAGAGAGAGAGAGAGAGAGAGAGAGAGAGAGAGAGAGAGAGAGAGAGAGAGAGAGAGAGATGAGAGTTTGGCAAAGCCCACCTCTTAAAAGGAAATATAGTGAATGTGTACAGGAGGTGCTCTTAGTGGCTGGAGCTGAGGGTGTAGCCTGTCAGGACCCTATGGGCAGGCTAGTACAAATGCCTGAATATTAACACTCCTCCCTTTTGTTTATTATTAAAAGTTGAGGAGTAGAAAGGGTTAGCAGGCATATGACGATGAGGATGTTGTGTTCTGGAGAGTGCTTCTTGCTGACCTGGGGCATCACAATGCTTGGGGGACCTGAAAAACCGAGGGTGTTGGCCAAGTCCAGGAATAGCAGGCTGTTTCACTTTGCTGTCTATGCTCTGTGGGGCTGTCTGGTGCCTCTTGGGACTGTCAAGATATTTTTTGAGATTTATCCAAATTGTCTCCCTGGATATTTGAGTTTGTGAAAAAATAAGTTTTAGACATATTAACATTCCAATGCTTGTAATCTGTATTGAAATCCACATTACAGGTCTGGCAGTACATTCATGTAGCAGTAGTACTCTGCCAGATTAATAGCTTATCAGAATTCCATCGATTAATGTTAAGACTATGAACTTTTGAAGTATTAATATAACAGTAGCATAGTGAAAGAGAAATCTGAAACAGATTTCATCCTTTTAAATGTATGAATTCAATTTTCCTTATCACAAATTATGCTTTCTTATTCTTACATAAAGAAACCTTATAGCACCTGATCCTTTCCCATCACCACAGCCTCACTGGGACATACTATTTCCATCTGATTTACCAGGAGACACAGGTGGTTGAGTATTGAGGGCAGTCATTGTAGAGCTGGTACCTTTTAAACAAGGGAATGGTAAAGAGTTACATTAGAATCTGTTCTGAGACTCTTTTCTGAATCGGGAGGGACATGGATACCTCTGGGTGCTGCTGGACTTCATCATCTGGTCATGATTGGTAGTGTTGCACCTCAAGCTCTGTGGCTAACAGTCAGTAGTCTTGTAACAATAGCTGATTAGTTGTTTTATCAGAGATTTTAGAATATATCATTGGAGATAGACAAAAAATTGAAACAGGATGTCGTTGTTAAAGATAGGAGAACGAGGAGGAGGGTCAGGAAGAAAAGCATCCACTTCCATATTGGGTTCCTAATCCAGTTGAGTTGAATGCAGCAGTGGGGTGAAGCCTTATTCTTCTGGAACTGGGGACAAGGCATCTGATCTTAGTGTCCTCTGAAGCTTAAGGGAGCAGGGGTTCAGTTGAAATGAAGTTCCTGTAACATTTTAACAAGGGTGCTTTATAAGGAGCAGTTAGTTCATTCTATCATTCCAGAGGACTGTCTACATCTCTGATTCCCATACTGTAGCAGGCCTAGACAGGACTGGAAGGTGAAGCCAAGTGAACAAGAAAAGAGATTTGCTGCAGGTGGGAAAGAGTATCTGTTTTAGGTGGAGCAGCTTAGTGGAATCCCTGCATGAAGTGGGTGCTTTTCGTGGCCCCGCGAAAACATGTGATTAAGCAAACACGCCACATGCAACAGAGTTAGGCGAATTAGAGACAAAGAAAGGAGTACAAAGCAAGAGACAAGGCAATGAGGACTAGCTCTTCCTGGCGGGCACTTTTAAAGGGTGAACGTGATTGCAGAAAGGGACCTGGCAATAATTTTCTTTGAGAGAGTTTATTTGATGAAAGAGGGAAATGTACCTTAACAGATTTTATAGCTGAGTAGAGGAACAAGGATAAAGAGCAGAGTACAGTCTTGGACTAAACATGTTGAAAATTGGGTACCCCCTTCCAACTATCAGATCACTGGCAGAATGTTGAAAAGGTCCTATAAAATATCAGGAAATACGGTGCTGGGAAACAGCTATTTGGCTTGGTGTCTAGTGTATCTGGGCCATGTCTAACTGGAAAGGCAGACAAGTTTACAGTGGAAGACCCAGATTTCACGAATGAAGTAGGGAAATACGATCCAAAGTCTTTATATCAAGCACTTTGTATCAAGTAATTCAGTGACTCATCAGTCAAAGATGTGGGGATGAGGGACTATGCTCAAGTGACACTTAGGTCTGAGAGATGAGAAGTAAGGCCTCACTCCTAGGGGATGGCCAGAGGGGATTTCCAGCAAAAGGGACCAGTTGACACATACTCAATGGTCACCCCCAGAGATCCAGAGAAACATTTACACTGACCAGGAGAAGGGAAACTTGCCAATTTTGCCAATGTTGTATGGTTGGCCCAGCAATCCATTAGTTGGAGAAGCGAGTCTGTCACATGTGGCCTGGATTCCAGGGTCCTGGTGTATGTCAGACTGCCAGACTGCTGGCAGGCAGGAGGAACCTCAGGAGAACCTGCCAAGGTCATCACACCAATGTTATAATTTAAAAAACAGCACGTGAGAGAAAGATGTCATGTGACAGAGCTCATGTAGAGGATTTTTTTATTGTGGGAAAGGGAAGAAAAGGGAGGGGAGGGGGGAGATCAGCCTCTGTGGACAGGAGTGGCAGAAGAGAGGAGAGAGGGAGAGAGAGAGACAGAAAGGGAGAGAGAGACAGAGAGGGGGAAGGAGACAGGAAGTAAGAAAAGACCACTTTTAAAAAGGGAACATAACAAATATGCACAAGTGCTCTTAATAGCTGGAGCTGAGGATGTATCACCTCAGGACCCTATGAGCAGACCAGTACAGATGCCTGAATATCAGCTCAGTCAAATAGTTCACAGAGTGAACTTGTTTTGTTTTTTTTTATGATAAATATTTTAATAGTTATCCTATCTTAAGGAGTCTAAATCTTACAATATAAAGGAGTTCCTACAGCAACCAGAAGCTTGTCTCTTCTGTGATTCTAGATCCTGTGAAGTTAAAAGTCAAGAGTAACCATCACAGTGGTCTTTTTCTTTTTTTTTTTCCATACATTGTTTTGTTTTATTTTTTCCATTCAAGAACATAATTAAAGATAAAAAAAAATTTTTTTTTCCTTTCTTCCCCTTCTCCCGGTCCCCTC
>PVIU01015864.1:0-46834 GCA_004026605.1 Ondatra zibethicus
TGGCATGGCTCGCTTGCACTAATCTCTGCTAACTTCAGCTGCACAGAGAGTTGACTCACCATGACCAGCTGGCCAGTGACTCCCATTTCCACATCACTTGTTTTGTTGCCACTTTGTTCATGATGCCTTTACAAATACCATGCACTATGTCACATGCTCAATATTAACATTACATCATTCCTATTTGCTCACGGTAGATGGCGTCTTTACTTGCCTGTTGACTGAGGTACGCTGTATCAGGTACACACTGGATTTTGAAGACAGCATAAAAAGGAGTGTAAAGAGCTGGTAATCTTCACATTGAGACCATTTGGAAGAAGGGATATCACTTCTCAGCCTTTTGGGGAAATTTTATCTCTATATTGGGCTAGACAACAATTTTCAAAATGATTTTGTTTTTATTATGTGAAGGGGTGTTTTGCTTACACTATGTGTGTGTACCACATAATACATACTTGGTGTCAGAGGAGTCCAAAGAAGGCATCAGAGCCCCTGGAACTAGAGTTACAGATAGTTATGAGCCACCATGTCGGTTCTGAGAATAAAACCTAGGTCTTTGGCACAAGCAACCCGTGATCTTAACTATCAAGCCGTCTCTCCAGTCCTCACATTTTTAAAAATTAAAATTGATTGCATTTGTTTGTTTTGAATAGTGTCTCTGTTAGACCATTTCCAATCCCACCTGTGGTCTAGTTTCACTGGACAGTGGGAATCTAGGTCAGATTTCCTTCAGAGCAGGGATGGTGGCTGCCTTGTCCCTAACACCCACAGAGTGCCTGGTACAAGGAGCAGACTAGAGCACAGATGCTGAATTGGGCTCTGTTTTATTGAAAACTTAGCAATATTCACTGTGTCTCTGTCTCTCTGTCTCTTTCTCTCTCTTTCCCTCCCTCCCTCCTTCCCTTCCTGGTGACATCATTGTTGTTTAAGACCCTGCTACCCTCCCTTATCAACTTATTTCAGCCTGCTTTTACTTACATGCTTTTTCAATAGATATTAAACATGTTTGCCCTGTCATCTGAGAACCTTAATTATATTTTAAAATAGTTACAGTCTTTTAAGTGGCCCATTGTGTTCGTCTGTTTTCAATGCTATAATGAACTAAAAGTGGTCTCAGTTATTTAGCTCACAGTTCTGCAGTGATGCCTACATCTGCTCAGCTCCAGGGCCCTTGTGCCACAGCACAGCAACATGCACTGGTGGCACACACTGGTGGGAGGGTGGGCAGGAGGACCCCTCCCAGAGCACAAAGGGAGCTCCCAATCTCTTCTCAGGGCAGTGTCCCCCGATGAACTAAAGGACTCCTCCAGAGCAGCACCTCAACACCACAGCGAGGACCGGGCCTCCAACACACGGACCCACAAGGGACAGGTCACATTCTGGCCAGAGAACTCATCTTGTTGACACACTGGTTAATCAAATTAATGAGAGATTGCTTGAAAAGGAACAGGAAAACAGCACAGAGATGAACAGGTGAGTAGCAACTTGAGTGCTACAGGCCTCAGAGGCAGCAATATGGCACCAGTCATGGCCCTTTCTCCTGATTAGCCCAGACCAGTCCCACGAGGGTATCAAGCTGCAACAGTAGATACACCTGTGAAAGAGGAGGCAGTGTCCAAACACTTTGCCCAGCAGTCTAGTGAGCACCAGCCTGGTATGCTGGAGTCTGGGCACAGGCAAGGACTAGACAGACAGGACAAGCCATGCAACACAGCTATTCTACATGGTTTATCTTGAATTCTCAGTCCCTGCTCTCCATTAAGGTTTAAAGCCTCTAACTGCAAGGGGAGGGGGGCAGGGCGGGACGACTGAACAGTGGAATTCTCCTGAGAGTAATTTTATGATTTTTCTCTACAGAAATAAGACACAGGCTAGAAAGGGGATTCAAGAGCCCCCTCTAAATATGCCAAGTGGGTGAAGATCCTACAGCAAGCAATGTCTCCTGAGGGTGAGTCCCCTGCTCAACAGGGTGTCTCCCATGTGAATCAGCTCCGAGACTCACATGCTGCACATCCAAACCTAACACTGTATTTTCAGAGGGTGGAAGAAATAAGGTTTAGTACCAAAATTCATACAACATTAGTACCAGGTCCCTCCGGGGAGATACTGTGGCCGGAGTGCTATTTGATTCAGAATAAAAGCAAGGTATGAGACCCAGGAGCACAGATTACCCTCCTCTAAGAGCCCTTATACCCTGCAGCACCACAGAGCAGGAAAATGTCCCCTTTCTTTGTTAGCTTTGACCATGCCTGGGCATTCTCTAGAGATGGCTTGTTCTGCAGCCTGGGTCAGCCACTTGGAGCTGAAAGGAGGCAGCCTAAGCATAAGGTTTGATTTAAATTCTGCAGCCAGTGCAGTACCAGGGCACGGGAACCCACTGGCAGCATTACGGTGCTATGGGGACCTGACGAAGCCACAGTGCAAGTTTCCAGGTGAATGTACAATTAGCCCCTGGCTTATAAATTATCTAACAGTAAAATTATGTTTGTTGAGTTTCTGTAGAAGGAATGGGTGTGCTAGACTTAAGTGGAGTTTGAGCAAAGGAAGAAACTTTAAAGAGTGAGGGTTTACATGGGTCCACATATAATTATATTATCCCCAGTCATTCATCCAGTTCATCAAAATCCATTTGTGTCTTATAAAGTCAGTGTTGGGGTAACAGAAATAATATTGTACGAATCCTAGTCTAGTCTGAGAGTCGGCAGCGTATGAGCGAATGATTAGGGTGACACATAGCAGACGGAAGCTTTACTGTGCACTCAAGAAGGAAAGAATAACGACTCCTACCCAGCAAGGAGCAGATCAAGGAAGGCTCCTCAAGGCAGGGATGTTCTAGTGGGAAGTTCAAAGGTGAGTGAGAGGTTACTGAGCAGCGGAGGGGAAGGGAAAGTGATGCAGGAAAAATTAGGAACTTGTAGCAACACTTGGGTGGAAACGCTGGCTGTTTTTGCAGATTGGTAGCATAAAGGAAGAAAATGGACACAAGAGGAAGTTGAGTGAGACCTCGGTTGTTGGCCTGCGCACTGGTTCAGCTGCCCTAAGAAAGGTCACTCTTCTAGTTTTCTTCTCTAATGCTGTGATAAAACACTCAGCCAAACCAACTCAGAGAGAAAAGGACTGAATTCAGCTCATGGGTTACAGTCCATCATTGAAGGAAGCCCAGGAAGAAACTCAAGGCAGAAATATGAAGGCCAGCCCTGAAGCGAAGGCCCCTCCCACCCCACCCCCCACACACCACACACCACTAACACTTATTGGCTTGCTTCTCATGGCTTGCTCAACCTACTTTCTTATATAACCCAGCACTACCTGCCCAGAGTTGGTACCACCCACAGTGGAGTGGGCCTTCTACATCAATCTTTTTGGTTGGGGACAGGGTTTCTCTGTGTAGTTCTGGCTGTCCTGGAACTCGCTCTGTAGACCAGGCTGGCCTGCAACTCAGAGATTTGCCTACCTCTGCTTCCCAAGTGCTGGGATTAAGGGCATGTGCCACCCCACCCCAGCATTCCACATCAATCCGTAATCCAGAAAATGCCCCCTAGACTTGCCCACAGGCTGTGTGGTGGTGGCAGTCCCTCCACTGAGGTGACTTTCTTCCCCAGGGGCTCTAGTTTGTGTCAAACTGACAAAAACTAACCAGCACAGTCCCCAAATCAGTGGTTTAAAAATAAACACACTTTTCTCTCACTGAATAGTGTGGACAGAAGCAGTCCAGGGCTAGCAGGAGGAGTCTCAGCTAGAGACCCTGCCCACTTCTGTCTCGGAGCTCAGCCATCCAGCACCAAGGATCTCATTCACAGGGTGGACGGGCTTAGCTCTAAGCCTCCGGTCCTGATGGCTTCTGTGTCCTGCCCTCACCCAATGCATGCAACATCCACCGCCCATCTCTATAATCTTGGGATGTTTTAACCATCTTCCCATCTTCTATACTCTAGCTGGAGGTGCAGCAGGCCTCTTATCTCTACGGGAACAACTAAAGAAACACACAGGTTGTTCTTGTGATGTGCCAGTAGCAGATGAGGCTGTGAGGAGGCCCAGGAATAACAGTTCTTTTCTCTGGTCACTGTCTGCCCAGTAAGAGATGAGTGGTCCTGTCTCCAAAAGCAGGAAGCAGACAGATGGGGCCAGCAGCCTCTGCCGTGGCTTGCTTTGGTGTGTTAGGCCAATGATTTCTAGAATGCTCTGAGAAAAACCAGTATAACCTGGTGGAATCTTCCATCTTCCATAGCCCCACAGAGTGCTCTTTAAAGATTTAAAATTTTCTCAAAATAAGAGTTTTTAGGATGTAAGAGGTTATGCAATGTCACAGAATAAAAAATGAACAAGGATCTAAGTTTGTGTGCTGGGGAAACAAGACTTCTCAGTCCTTTTAAAGATCCTTCTACAAATGGCCTGCACACATTTTAAGAACCCTGTCATATTTCACTGCCTCAACTGGGCAAGTCACAGGCACAGTTCTCACTGCCCCAGACTCAAGACCCAAGACAGACCTCTTGGCAAGTTGAGACAGGGAAATGAGGTGGGTGCAAACTTTATACTATTTTGTGGCTAAACCCCAGTAAGGACACTCTTTGGGGGTGACACTGATCTTCCTCAGCTGCGGAGACCTCATCTGTCTCTGCAGGAATGGAAGAGATGACACCTGTGGCCTCAGAAGGGACCCAACAAAGGCTCTCTTTCCTTCTAGTTTAGGATATATCAACTTCCTCCCACCAAGCCCTACACCTTTCCGAAGTGACTTGGGCTAGAACCAAGCCTTTAACACACTGCTGGCTGTCACTGGGTCACACTAAAGATATTGTATGAAGCTGCCTGCAGGCTGTGTGCAAGTCACTTGTGAAATATATATGAATTTCTTGTTTAGACCCTGTGCTTGCACAAGGCTGGAGGGAAAACAAACAGTGAAATCCAGGCCATTCCTGAACAAGCACCTGAGCACAGCCTGCATTTGGGATGCATGTGGCCCATTGTATTGTAAAGAAATGCAGACAAAGGGTTTGTGGCCTTTGGAATTAAGGCAACAGTCAGCACACAAACACACAGGAACAAAAGAATTACTAACACAAGAGAAAGAAAAGTACAGGAAAAGAAGAGTGGACCACAGCTTCATTTCTGCCGCTTTATAGTCACGGTGGTATTTCCAGCACTCTGATAACAGGAATCTTGGTAAACAGTAGAATGAAAACTCTCCCATCAATACGCTGCAACCCATTAACTGCTCTCATTCAGGGGATGCTGTGGGCTGGACGCTGGCTTCCCACAGTTTATTTAGCATGCACCCAGCGTATGCAGAGTACATGCACACATGGAATGATTGAAGCATAAAAGTCAAGCTATACATGCACATACACATATAATTATTATCAGTCTATAGAGGAACTCAGTGGTGATGGTTACCTCCAGAGAAGCAGACTTGGGAACTTGTCCTTGGCATGGCACATCTTCCTGCCAGCTTTGCTTTTTGCAGTGAGCTGTACTGCTACTATGAATACACACATTTTCCTTATTTTTTTATTTACTTTTGAGGCCCTGTGATTGAACCTGAGGCTCTATGCATGCAAGGCAGGTGCTCAGCTATTAAGTATGCTCCCAGCATAATTCATATGCTTTTAATCTTACTGATATTCATGAAGAATTTGTGTATAGTCAGTATCTGCTGTGGTTATCCAAAACGGTGAAAAGCAGTGCTTGTGTGACAAGGTTAGGTTGAAAGTGCAAGAGTGTACCCAGAAAATGAACCCAATCATATAAATATTCATAGAAAATGGCTGGAAGGAAATCTACTAAAATGTTAGCAGTGGGTGTTCTCGGCAGTGAAGTCATGGATAATTATTTCTTCCTTTTTAGTTTTCAATATTCCTAATTTTCTATTATAAGTGCGCATTATTTTTATAATTGAAAAAATAAGTACTATTTTTGAAGACCCTACATGTAATTGCCAAGTACACTGCTGCATTCATGCAGACGGGTTGCCAGATTTTCTCCTCAGCAGGGGAGCCTGCTTGGGAGCAGTAAAAAGCAATGATGTTCTTGCAGGGTGGGGACTTAGAGAAACTGAAGCTGCACAGCTGAGCTAAGAGATGGCATCATTTCACAGTGGAGGGGAGGACTGGCACAGTCACGCACAGCCGCCCTGAGGAAACAACCAGGCCGGTCTCTGGGCAGCCCTGGGGAGGGATTCTTGAGGGGCAACACAGGGCCAGGATTCCTGGAGTGTACTTGGCACATGCTAATGAGCTGCTGTTTTCCATATAGGCCAGACTTGTGCCTCCAGTGTGTCAAATCACACCTATTCCTCCACACTCCCCGCCAAGTGGCATTCCCTGTGGAGTACCTCGCTTGCTCCTGAGGTGCTTTTCTGGAAGGCTAATCATTGCATGCTTCCATATGGAACGTTTTTATCTGACACCCTGACAAGCAACTCTCAGTCGCTATGATTAGACCGGTTCCTCTAACCAGGTGAACCTTGCCTCTGTACTCAGCTGGGACTGCCGACATGGAGGAGGCAGAGTGTGTACCTACCTCACAAGTGCTCAACCAGGGAAGGTGCACCCAGGAGAACCATCAGCATGGCAGAGACATGTCGGTGGAATAGCAGGTGCCAAGACAGAGAAGGGGGACAAGGCCAGTGCCAGTAGACACAGGGATGGCTAAGCTATAGATGGTGTGCTCATGGTGAGACAGGGAGAAAAATGCCAAAGTATTTCATTCCATTCCAGTGGCAAAAATGAGTAAATCCGTAACTCTTTTCTGCTCAGACCCAGACTATCTTGGTGCTGCCTGCCTGCCTCTGAATGGCACCCATCCCGCTGTGAGCTCTGTACTGGCCTGAATCTCTGTGGTGTAAAAAGTGCATCCATGTATCTCATGTGTTATTTTAGTATTTTTTTCTACATAACTGTATCACTTTAAGGTCAAATAATAGACATTCATGAGGCATTGCTTTAGTAAATAACAACATTAAACCGTTCATTTTAGGTTGGTTTCAGTTGCATATCATCTTTATCATACAAGTGTTTGTTTATAGCACATGAATACTGTGAATGCAGGACCTGAAATGTTCCTTTTATGCTGTTGAATCTAACTGAAGAGCTGCCTCTTCACTAACCGACCTTAAATGACATTCTGGGGAACACATTCCAACACTGTTTCTGGCTTCCAATCCATCTTCACTATACATATTCCTTGTTATAAAAACATGCCATGAACTCAAAACAATAAAAACATTTGAAAAAGCAAAAAAAAAAAAAAGTGCACCATAGAGAGTTAGTAAAGAGGCCCAGAGGCCCAGGGCCTGCTCATAAATGAGGGGACAGAAATAAGCTACACTGTGAAGACAGTCTCTACTGCTATGAGACTGGTGGGAGACAGGCTCAGACATTGTGGCTGAAATGAATACCATCTGCTGCTGTCCCCACAGAAGGGAACATGGTAATGTGGATGGAGTCAGAGCTCATGGCTTATGACCAGCAATGCCAGCTCCAGAGCTCTGTCCAGAAGATGTGCACCAGTCCATCCTATCACTCTCCTTGTAAGTAATCCAAAAGTTCTTGAGGCAGAGCAAGTTGAACAAATGAGAGCAGATCCACAGGAGTACCACGCAGTTGTAAGAGTGAGGGAGAGATGACTCTCTACTGCAGCAACAGAGCATCTTAAGGATACATTTAGGTGAAAAGGAGGACAGAGAACTCTGTATAGCATGTCAGATACTTTTTTTCTAGAAAAAGTATAAAATGAGTGTATGTACACACACATATACACATTAATACAGTGAAAATGCAAAGCTAGTAGGGTTAGAATGAGCTGAGGAGAACAGGGACGGAAACTGGACAGGTCCCTGAACCTGGCTTTGAGATTTGACTATGAAATTTGCTTATCTCTAGTGACAGACAAGAAATGAAAAAATCCAGCTGTGTTTCTGTAACCTTATATCATGACTTTTGAACCCTCAGCCTCTGCATGCAGACTTGGCCAACCACAGAAGATTCTTCCCTTATTTTTATTCCCAAAATGAGATGGCATAAAACTATTTATATAGCACTTTGTTGTATAGCCATTTCCTCTAAAATAAAACCTCCCATCTTAGTAGGAAGTTCCTTAAGATTCAAGATATTAGAAAGTGAGGTGAAACATTCCATCCTGTGGGGATGCTCATAAAAATACAACTCTCCCTGAGTCATTTCAGAAGTTATCCTACATCCATTCTTCTGTAAGCAACCCTAATAAACACATTTTTCACCAATTGAACTTTGGTTGTGTCTTTACTTTGGTCTTTTCTCAGTTCCCTCTCTGAGGTGAGTAGGTGTTCACATCTCCCCAGTAATAGTGTCACACAGCACAAGTATGGCTTATTAGGTGTTGTGAGCCAGCCATGTAGAGATGGCTGAAAGTAGATGGTAATTATGTGAAAGTTCTCTCTATTAGAGACTTGAGCTTAGGAGTACCTGTGCAGATCCTGGAACCACTTCCTGATGGGTGGCAATGAGCAACTGTATGGTCAGTAATAATACTAGTAGTGATATGTGTATATCAATTGTAATACTAAATTATAAGCTAAACAAGGAAACATTCAGAAAATATCATTAGGAAACTAGCTTTTCTACTAAAGAAAAAAAATCAAACTATAACATCTAAGCATTTAAGGAAAAAAAAATCCACCATCCTTAATTTTCATAGAAAATATAATAAATCCAAAGCATGTTTACTCTCAGAGGGGAAGAATGTATTTCCTAAGAAAGCCCAAGAACAGAAACTGAGCCAGTCACTCTGAATACCTTAGCTCCCAGGCGGAGGTCTCTGAAGTCAGTTCCTGCATGGACCAGTACTCTCCTGACATGTGCTGACTAAGGTGGGACAGGACACAAAGAAGGTGGACCTGAGGCACTCTGTCATGATGACATCATATTACAAAGACTTAAAGAACACCATCTCAGAGGCCAGAAGCAGGTAAATCTAATCATTAGAAACAATATAAGCAACACACTGGAGCCCATCAAATAGCTTTCTAAGCCCACAGACCTCAAATGAAACTAAAAATCCAAGATCTCCTGTTTTTCATCTTTGGAGATTTGGTGACCAGCTCATTACTTAAAAAATAGGTAAATAAACATAAAGGGGAAGTAAATAACTCCAACTTTTCCAGAGAAACACTGTCCTATAAATAAAAAAAGGGTTCCACTATCATGTAACAGCTGGGCAAAGACTCACTGCTACTAAAACTAGGTTATGGGCTAATGGTAAACTTGCCTGTGGGTAGAGCTGCTTGGCAGTTACTCAGCCCTGACGCTTTGGACCTGTGGCAGTGCAGTATATCACAGAAGGAGCAGGTGGCAGAGCACAGCCTTTTACTCCAAAGCCAGGACGTGAAAGAAAGAAAGGGACATGCCCCAATGTCCCAACTTCCTCCACTAAGCGCCACCTTCTATGGGTTCTACCAACTTCCCAGGTGACTAAGGTCAAGGCCAAGCCTTTAAAAAGTTAGCCTTGGGGAGGAGGGGCATTCTAGGTCCAAATTGTGGCACTAGGTAAACACCTGTTTTGTAAATCTGCATTAAGAAGGGGGTTGAGGGGCTAGTTCAGTCTGTAAAGGGCTGGCTGTGCAGGTCTGAGAACTGGGTTCCACCCCCAGAACCCACATAAAAAGCCATCATGGTGGTGCCATATGTGCTTGTCATTCCAGTTCTGGGTATGCAGAGGCAGGTGGATCCCTAGGGCTCACTAGTGGGCCAGTTTAGCCCAGTGGGCTAGCCTCAGGTAGGAGTGACAGACCTGGATCTGTGGTGGACAAACAAGGTGGACAGTTATCCTGAGAGCAACACCTGCAGCTGAGCTCTGGCCTCCAGGCACACCAACTCCTCCCAGAAACAGAAGACATAGATTTAGAACAAAAAAAAAGAGTTTGGGGTTAAATATGCATGGGCTAAGATTGATAGCTGGGCACTAGGGTAGGGGGATTGCTATGAGTTCCAGGCCACCCTGGGCTACAAGGCCTTGTCTTAAAAGCCAAAAAAAGAAGAAAAGGGGTTGAATACAATTGTCTTCATAATCTAAGAGAGCAGAAAAAAGCAGTTTTAGTTTTAACGCAATTTCAATTTAAAAGAATTTCTGGTGCTCACTGCTCTTGCAGTGGTCCCGTATTCTGTAATCAATTCCCAGTACCCACAAGGTGCAGGTCACAGAACTGCATATAACTCCCCCTTCGGGGTTCAAATGTCTTCTTCTGGCCTCCACAGGCACCTGCACTCATGTGCACATGTGCACACACATACACATAATTGAAAAATAATAAAATAAAATATGATTTGATATGATTCATTCATATAGTTTTCCATCATGTGATTTTCTTCAGAGAGACCAAAAATGGGACCTTATTTTTGAAATAATATTTTGAAAATGAGAGAACTAAGATAGCCTGTACAATCTACCTCCATCAAATGAAAAAAGAAAAATTTTTAATGAGATCATGTCCCTGAATAGCCTGTGAAATGTCCTGTTTCAGGCATGGTTTCAGGCAGACTTGGTTATCCTTAAAACAGCCTTATGAGGTGTACATATATCACTTTTCCATGGGGAAACTGAGGCACTGAAGTCCTAGTACTGCTAAGAAGCTGAACCAGGTAGTCTGTCTTCTGAGCTGTTTGGGAACCCACGGGGCCATCACCCCATAGCGCCTTGTCTATTCCACATAAAACCTGCTGTTTTGAGCAGCCAGTCTTTGTGGTCTCTTCCCTTATCCTTCCTTCCCTGCTCTACAGGCCAAGAGTGGATGAAGCAAGAAGCTGCACCACCTAGAACCCCTGTCTGAGGATTGAACTGAACTTTCTGGGCAGGTGACTCTAAAAGCAAGGCAAGGTAGTTCACAGCAGTGAAGGGGGCCTCAGCTGAGGGTCAGAGTTGGCTCATCCAGATACAACCACAAACATCCCAGACTTCCATCTCTACTGTATCATGACAGACATCCACAAGGACCCCTGGTCTCCAAGTACCAAAAGTGATCCGCCCTCCTTTTTTTTGTGTTTCTTTTTTCAGGGTTTCTCTTTGTATCCCTGTCTGTCCTGGAACTCACTCTTTAGACCAGACTGGCCTCTAACTCACAGAGATCTGCCTGCCTCTGCCTCCTGAGTGCTGGAATTAAAGGCATGCCACCATGGAGCAACTAAGCTATTCCCTTTTATGCCTCTCTAGTCCTCATTGAAAGACTTTCCCGTTCAGTATTTCTTGATAGAAATACCTAGGTAGCAGGGGAAAGGGAAAGCCAGCCCAGCTCTGGACTGAGATGCATCCCTTCTCCCCTGCCACCTATAACCTGCGGTCACAGCACCAGCTCTCTGACCCAGACTTCACAGGTGACTCATGCTACTGATTTACATATAGCACACATCAGAGTATCCACAACAGGGAGGACCCAACCAGAGGTGGCTGTAATAGCCACCCACATTATCAGGACAAGTTTCCTTAGTCATTATAAAAATGACTATTTTGCAAGATGCTTGCCAAAGCCATTACCAAGTAAAAGGCCAGGAAGCACAGGGGAGCGGCTCACCCAAGTGTATCAGGTGATTTAGGGCTTCAAATTAAAATCACAGGCTGAACCTCATGGCTTAAGTTTCACATTTGAAAACAGTGGTGTTTGCATGATTCAGAAATCAAAGAAAAGTAAAAGGATGATTCTCAGCCTCACCTATTCCCACCTCATATAGAGTTACATTTATTTGTCTGTGCAAATATTGGCTGAGGCTGCCAAAGCGAAGCCACACAGACCAAGAGGCTGAGCAACAGAAATCCATAGTCTCAGTCAATTCTGGATGCTGGAAGTCCAAGAGCAGGTATGGAGGAGTGGTGCCTACCAGCTCCTAAAGGTTGAAGAACCAGATCCCGGTCTCCAGCCTTCATCCATTACATGAATGTACTAATCCATGAACACACTGGATGTTGGAAAAGGCAAAATGGTGATTTTTATATTCTTTCATCATATGAGTGTCTTTTTCCAAACTTCCTTGTATTTAAGATAACAGACTCATAGGTTCAGTAAATGGCCTCATTTTAACATAGTTACCTCCAATGAGACCTACCTCAAACAAGAACCCTGAGGTACTGAGAGTCAAGACTTCTGACATGGTCTTTCAGGGAATACAGTTCAACAGCTAATACCTTACAAGGTTCTGCTTTGTCTGGGAATGTGGCCCCTGAGGTCTTTTCCCATCATAGTGTTTACTCACTTCCTACTATGGACCTGTTTCCTTAGAGGGTGAGCTGCAGTGTTTGATATCCCCCTCTGTAAATGAGACTTCTCATTCACACCACTATGCATGGGTTGTTTAGTCAATGGGAAAGTGTGTTTATAAACACTGATAGACATTGCCAGCCTTTGTCCTCGAGGCTGTACTGTCACCTTGTGTGGGAAGTCTCGTTTTTCCCTCAGCCTTGCCAGCATAGCAAGTTCCTAATATTTCATTGTTTTTCTGATCTGGTGAGTGGGAAAAATCTGGTGAGTGTCGTTTCAATTTCACTTCTCTCATTAGCAAAGTCAAGCATCATTTCACCTACTCTAGTTCTATTTGTACTTTGTTCTGAGGACTGGCAATGTTTTATTGATCACCACCCTATTTTGTTCTAGATTTCCAAGCATGCCTTACATTAATCAAATTAGCTGTGATGTGGGATGCAAACATGCTCCTGAATTTATCATCTGTCATCCAACTTTGCAATTTGGAAAGTTCCAAGCACATACAGAAGAGGAGAAATGATTCATAAACTGTGTCCTCACTATTCAACCTCGGTGGCTCCCCATACACGGAGAATTGCTGCAGTAGAATGCCACCTTCTACCCCTCAGCATCTGTTTGTATCCCCTTTTAAAAAAGGATAGAATGCAATATTGTTATTATATACACAAAATGATATTTTAATATCAGGAAATAGTGTTCAAATTTCAGTGAACATACAATGTGTTGTGAAATAGAATATTTATTTAACTACGTAAAAATGTGCTGTACTTGTTTGTGTTGCAGAATAATTGTTTAACTATGTAAAGATGTGTTACATTTGTTTATGTTGCATTTGTTTGACTATGTAAAGATGTGTTACATTTGTTTATGCTGCATTTGTTTAACTATGTAAAGACGTGTTACATTTGTTTTACCTTGCCTGCCTAAGGCACCTGATTGGTCAATAAAAAACTGAACAGCCAATGATTAGGCAGTAGAGGGCTAGGTGGGACTGGCAGGCAGAAAGAATAAGTAGGAGGAGGAATCTAGGCTGGAGGGAGAAAGAGAGGGAGACACCCAGGGTCAGCTAGCCAGGCAGCCACCAGACAACCAGACACAGAGGAAGCAGGAAAGTAGGACATACAGAATGAAAGGTTAAAAAAAAAGGAACCCAAGGCAAAATTAGATGAAGAGAAACAGGTTAATTAAGTTGTAAGAGCTAGTGGGACAAGCATAAGATAAGTCTAAGAATTGATAACTAATAATAAGTCTCCGTATCTTTATTTGGGAGCTGGGTGGTAGCCAAAAGAGAAAAACTGCTACATTTGGCATTCCAATGTGGGGCCTGAATTTCCACATAGGGCCTGAGATAGCTGAAAAATGTATGGCTCCTTTAAGAGGTGTTGCTGTGCAGCAAAGCACTTGAACAGCCTGCACACTAGAAACAGCAAGCTAAATTAAAAAACCCAGCCACAATGCAGGCTAGAGCTAGGATGATTAAATGCAGCTCCCGGTTGAACTTAGCTTTCAGCCAGGTCAATGGGTGTAAGGCTGGCTCTCATAGACCTGAGGAGGGGGTAGAGTCAGTTACCAGAGCCATAGTGGAGGGCCTAGCTGCTGCTTAGCAGTTTGAAGTTGGCTCACAAAGTCAGAAAAGGCTAGAAACACAGTTAATCAGGTCCAGACAACCCCACCGCCCCCTGCAAAACCCACAAAACTCTACACAGGTTACAGTGTGTTTAAAAATGTATATGGGTGCTTAAGAAAGAAAATAAAATGGATATAGTCATTGTAACAAATGAATAGTTTAAAAATAATAGTAAAATCTTTAAAGAGAGTATAGTGATATAATGGGGAAAAGGTGGGAAATACACAGGGATGCATCCTGTATGTTGTGTTGACTTTGAATTTTTTAATTTTGATGAGTGAATGAAAGTTGGTGAGAGACATCGGGCTATAAAAGAGACTGCTCAATTAAACCAGCCTAGATACTTTAGGGATGTCTTATTTTTAAAATGGGATTCAAAAAATATATTGCATTGGGGGAGAGGTCATGCTTTTGTTTTCACAGGAAACAAAAAGTTATGGATTCCTTCAAGGTTAATAAAGATCAGGCTTGATCATGGAGACCTCCTGAGAATCTCGACTACAGACATAAAGAAATAAACCAAGAAAAACTATAGACACTTGATGTTTATGCTGATCCCCCTGCATGGGGACAGTTCTGAGATGGGACAACAAATATTACAACTAGTTTTCCTAGGACTTGACCATTATCTTAATTTTCTTAGGATTCTCTAAAGATACTGTTGCCCCAAACAATAGGAAGCAGTCTAGAGAACAAAACATCCACATTCTCAAGAGGTGGGATGGGTGGTTTTTGGCTATTCAGTAAGTTATGAATATTTGTCATCATTTAGGAAGGGATATAGGAGTACAGGATAAAAAGACAACTATTAACCCCAAATATTTTACATTGCTGTGGATTTTGATATACTGATACAAATTTAAAGTTATTTTTGTTATACTGTATTTACGATTCTACTCTTATTTGGGGTACTGTGCTTATGCAGCTCATTTAAAACTGTAATGTATAATTAAGAAATGCAAGTTACTAGCTAGTCATATATAATAATCAAATTTGTAGTTATATTAGGTGTTCTCAAGGTTAAATAGATATATTTTAGATAGATAGGTGACCTTCAAACATGCCAGAGATCTACAGAATATGACATTTAAGATGTTTTAATAACATAAAGCTTTTCATAACACTAAGACATATCTGCTCCTGGCAGCACCAATCTACTTAATAAAAGGATGATGGGCATCAAAGAACCTCTGTTAAGTTTGCTTTCACTATGGCAAAGCTAGCCATTTGGGCAAGAAACTGTCCTTGCCTTGACTGCTAACAGTATACTGCCCAAAATGCATATGCAGAACACAAAGGAAAGTGACTATCAAATTTTTCCAAGACAAGATAGGGCAGTTCTTCAAAATTCCTGCTTCACAAAAAAGTCTGCCAGATATACTAGGCCTGTAGACCAAAGATGAATGCCCCAACATCGCAGAGGTACATTGGGTGACTGTTCAAGCAGCCAGATGTCTCTGTCATTTTTATAGTTTTGGAAGTGGCTTGCACTGCACTTCCTGTTTAACAGGTAATATTATATCCTTCTTGGATCTTTGATGGAGTTGAAGGCTAGATAGTTATAGTTACAGTTTTCCTTAGTTATGATAGAAAGTAGATTAGGTGCAAAACTTTGGACTCACCAAGATAGGGTAAGTAATGGAGTACTTTCTCTGAATCTGTCAAATACAAATGGACTGGAAATTGTAAATGTAATTCTTACTTGATAATTGTTCTTATTGTATATAGGTTTACTATGTTAAGATTAAAATCTTTCCTTTTTATTTAGGCAAAAGGGGGAAATGTGGAATAAAATATTTGTTTAACTATGTAATGATGTGTTACATTTGTTTGTGTTGCAGAATAATTGTTTAATGATATTAAGATATGTTACATTTGTTTATGCTGCATTTGTTTAACTATGCAAAGATGTGCTGCTACATTTGTTTTACCTTGCCTACCTAAGGCATCTGATTGGTCTAATAAAAAGCTGAACAACTAATAGCTAGGCAGTAGAGGGCTAGGTGGGGCTGGCAGGCAGAGAGAATAAGTAGTAGGAGGAATCTAGGCCCAAGAGAGAACAAGAAAGAAAGAGATAGGGACCTGGGATCAGTGAGGCAGGCAGCTGTCAGCCAGCCAGAGACAGAGAAAGCAGGAAAGTAGGACACACAGAATGAAAGAAAGGTAAAAAGCCCCAAGGCAAAATGTAGATGAAGAGCAACAGGTTAAATTAAGTTCTAAGAGCTAGTGGACAAACATAAGATAAGTCTAAGCATTCATAACTAATAATAAGTCTCCAAGTCTTTATTTGGGAGCTGGTTGATAGCCCAAAAAGAAAGCCTGCTACAACAGTGGCTATGTCTTTTCAATCATGGTAAGTCTTTTGACCCTAAAGTCTTACTTTTAAGAGCTTAGGCTCCTGTCCTAACAGGTTTCCAGTCTGGATACTGCCTAGTGCATCTCCACTGTGTTCTCAGCACATCCTTCTGTTCTCTAGATTCTCTGAACGGGTGGCTAGATTTTCAGGCTTCATCTGCTGTAGTTTGACTGGAGGAGGATACATTATTACAGCTGATGAGGGTGCCCCTCCCAGAGCACACCATGTTTTCCATCTCCATCAGGACACCGGCTGTTGCATGAGGACACTTTCTTAGGGTTTCTGTGGCTGTGATGAAACACTATAATTAAAGCAAGGAAGGAAGACGTTTATTTCAGCTCATGGCTTGCAACTCTCGGGTCGTACTCCATCACTAAAGAAAATCAGGTCACGAACTAAGGCAGGAACTCGGAGGCAGGAACTGAAGCAGAAGCCATGGAGGAACACTGCTTGGTGGTTTTCCCTTATTGCTCAGCCTGATTTCTTATACAATTCAGAACCACTTACCTGCTCAGGGGTGACACCACAGTGGGCAGGGTCCTTCCACATCAACCGTCAATCAAGAAGATGCCCTATAGACTTGCCTACAGGCCAATCTGATGGAGGCATTTTGTCAATTAAGATTCCCTCTTCCCAGACATGTCTAGGTTTTTGTCAAGTTGACAAAAATAAAATCAACCTGGATATTTTCTTTCCAAATCTTATTCATTTCTCTACTTTTTTCTTAGAATATATCTCTGAAAATAAACTTATCAATTATTCAATAACACAGATGTATAAATCACACAACAAAGGCATAATGGATGTTTGATTCCTTTGCTTTACAACCTCTTTAAAAATTAATGCTGGACTTCATGGCTAGAGAGACAGCTTGGCAATTAAAAACACTTGCAGAGGTTCAGTTTCCAGCACCCACATGGCAGCTCACAACTGCCCAAATCTTTAAAAAAGTTGCTCATTTTTTAAAGATTCCTTGAAGATTTTTTAATTAGCACAATAAATTCATCTTCTTTTGGATCATTTGTGTTTTGGTCCATCATAGTCACTGTCCTTATTCATGTTCCAGTCGCCCTGTCTTTGGCCAGTGAAAGCCCCTGTGTTTACCATTTAGCACTGCCCCAGTTACCACTGTGAAGGTCATTGCTTTTGCTCTGGCAAACTGTTGTGGGTCTGTCTGTTTCCTGCTCAGTGGGTACCTAGGATCAGCCTTTTCTCCAGAGAGCCCTGCTTCTTTAGTTGGGGAATGTTTTTTTGAGACGGTATACATGCTTATGAAAAAAAACTGTTCTAATTAGTATGCACAGCACTGTTGCTGCTGTATAAAATAAATAGTCCTACTCCAAGGTTATGAAGAATTAGAAAATGCTTACTAAAGTAAAGCTCTCAATGGGCCCAGAGAATACAATGGACATGGAAAAATATCAAGTTGAGGATCCAGAAAATAAAATCAAACAAATTCTTAAGATGCAGAACAAAATGACAAAGAGAAAAACACACAACAAAAAATGTTCTAAGAAGCATAGGGAACAGTTTTCAGAGTTTCAGTGTTCAACTATAGAAATTCCAGAAGAAAAAGAAAAGAGATAATAACATTTTTAAAAATAAGGTTAATAATAAACATGTCTGCAGTGGATCCTCTGAGCTTAAGAGTTTGACAGCAGGGTTTATCTAACCATGGATTAAGGTTCATGAGGAAATCGCACCTGTGCTGAGAAGGCACTGAATTTCTTGACATTGTCCCTTAAACAACAAGGAAAAGAAACTATGTAGTGTTTATGTTGCAGTGGGTACCACAGGTGATCTAGGGGTGCTTTGAAGTATGAGAACAAATACCACAACACTATATAGAAGGAGTGAACATCTGAGGATTCTGCTATCCATGGGGAGTCCTGAGGGGAGTCCCCTCAGATGCAAAGTGTTGTGAAATCTCATCTTCTGGGCATGACACAGCATGGCCAACCTGAGGTCAGAGCAGCTGTGATTATCTGAAAGGAGAGCCCACTCACATTCCCTGTGGAAGCAGGAAGGACTCGGGGCCGGAGGTCCACAAGGCAAGAAGACCTGCCCTTCCTTCAGGGGTGTGTGTGTGTGCGCGCGCGCGTGCGTCACACACGTGTGAACTACTCTTTTACTGTGTAATTATCTGCTCCTGTTAGCAACCCACTTAAAGGCATTAGCCACCAAGCTAGATGGGTGGATCTAGTCTGCTACTACCCTCTCTACCTGGGGTGAACAGACTTACACTCCCCAGGAAAAGTAACACCACATCAAGGGACAGCCACACTGTTTGGCCTGTAGGCAACCTGGAAGTAGAATGTGTGACTGAATCAGCTTCCTTACTAAAACAGGCTCTGCAGAGATGTGCTTCTGACATCTATGTGGATCTTTATGTCCTTTTTTCAGACTTTTAGAAAGATTTCATCTTTAATTTCGTGTGTTAGAAACAAAGCAATAGTCTCAGTGTCACACAGAGGAGCACGTGAGCAAAGGAGAGCAGCAGCAGGGCAAGGCGATTTCTTTTGGGGGAAAAAAATGGTGTGCCATGACCCAAACTGGGTTAGCAAGCACCCTGGGGTAGAAAGCTGACTTTTTGTTTAGTCTGATGACTGTGTCTGTTCTCCATTGGCTGGGGATCCAACTATGCAGTCCTTGATTTTCACATTTTTTATTAGATTAGATTATGTTTGAATAGCCTGTCTACATGTCTGACTATGTACCATATGTGAGGTCAGAATTGGGCATCCTTAGAACTGGAGTTAGGGCGGTTGTGAATCCCATATGGGTACTAGGAACTGAACGTGGACCCTCTGTGGGAGCAACAAGTGCTCTTAACTACTAAGCCATCTCTCCAGCCCTGAGGCTTTCTTGACTGACTAGTTTTAAAGGAATCAGCACAAAGGAATGAAGGAAAGGGAGAAAGGGTTGGCTGCTCCAGGCCATCAAGTTCTAGGAATGGAGATGGGGCGTGTATAAACAAAAGTTTTACCGGGGGAGGGAGATTAAAAGATGTGCGTAAAAGTTTTATAAGATATGGGAGAATACAGATGGAGAAGATTTATGGAATATTTGCCCTTGGCAGGCTAGCTACCTTTGATAGGAAAAAAAGCACATTTCTTACATACGTGTCTGTGTGTGTGAGTGTACACATGAACGCCGTGCTTATGGAGGCCCTATGAGGGAATCAGCTCCCCTGGAGCTGGAGTTACAAGACCCTGTGAGCTGTTAGACTTGGGTGCTGGGAATAGAAATGGGGTCCTCACAAGAGCAGGGTGCGCTCTAAACAGCTGAGTCTTCTCTTGTGTCTTGTTCAGTTGTTTATCAAAGTCTACGTATATGAACACCTGTGCGGGAGATCAAGCGTACAACAGTCGTGTAGGACCCCTCCTGGGATCTACCAAAGCAGGGAATGTGCTGCTTCTCTGAAAGACATCTACTTTCTGGGATCTAAAGGGCTTATAGGTAGGAAAGAGGTTGTTACTGAGGGAAGAACAGGTATGAAGGATATGTATAAGGGCACCGGAGAGTGGCTCTTGGTGGGCAAGAGCGTGTGGGGTTCTTGTCGGCCTGCAGTGGAGATAGCAGAGCTTAGGCCTGCTCTCCACCTACTTCTGAATAGCCAGTAAAAATCCAAGCGGATTTTGGTTGGGAAAACCAAAAGGAAAGTAAGTGCAAAACACAAACAACATTCTGAAAACGCTGGAACTTCAAACATCAGTGCCCATCCCTGCAGCTTCACTGGACACAGGGACACTCCTCTGCTCGCAGCTCATGATGCATGCTTCACTGGACACAGGGACACTCCTCTGCTCGCAGCTCATGATGCATGCTTTCAGACCACAATGGAGTGGCCACAATATCCTCTCTAAGGGTCTTAGGCAAAACCTAAATATTCACTATCCAAAATCCTCCCCTTTCCAACAGTCTGCTGATCCCTGACGTCGTGATACAGTAGCAATGTTCCCTCTGCTCAATGACCTTATGACCCACCCGATCTTCAATCTAAAAGAGCCCAAGGGCCAATAAGGATTAAATTTTTTTTCTGAAAACTCACTTGCAGATATATCCTGGTAAAAGGTCAGACCTGTAAGATAATGCCCAAAGATAAAACAAAACAAAAAATGAACTTGAACAAAAATAACAGGTTAAAGGAAATAAAGACATCAGATTGCCAGATTTACCAGCTACACCAGAATCTCTAAGGCAAAGAAAGGAACAGTTCTGAAAACCTGGGATACTAGACCCGACTTCATGTCATGTGACTGTAAGAGGAAGGCATTTCTAAAGTTATAACTACTCAAATAATTAACCCATATTATCTATATTCAAAAAAATCGGCTCTGGAGTTACAGCAAACAAAGGAATAAGCTCAGAAAAAAAGGGAAATATAGCCAAGTGTGCCAGGAGAAACAGCCAAGGCAAGACTGAAAATAAATGAATACTGCAGAATAATGGAGCTTTGTCTGTCGTGTAGAGAGAGTTGTTTAGGCCCATCATAAATGCGGGTTCTTCTTGACACTGAGTCTGTAGGTCTAGGAGCAGGAAGCTGTGGTTTGGTTTTTTCTGCTAGCTTTTATTTACTTTATTGGGCAGTGGGGTTGAACTTAGGGCCTCAGCTGAGCTAAGGCTCCAACCCTGGAAGCCACATTTCAGATGCAATTTTTTGCCTCACTTTGAGGAATACATTGGGTCTGACCACTTCCGAGAAACAAAGTTTTGATCACTTTCTCTTTGTCTCTGTGGCCCAATGGGTTCATAGCTACCAATAGCTACCCAGTTAACATGAGCTGCCTTGGGTTAAGGTGTAGGGACTTTGTGGTCCAACAACTGAAATTGGCTTGTTCTGAAATTTGGCTGTTCTCTCTCTAATCTTGATTTCTGCAAAGTCAGATAAACAGCTTAGTTCCAGTTTAGCAATAGGACTTTCAGCAAAAGTGACTACAATTTGAGTTTTAGCTTGGTCTGTGAAGGAGCTTAGTCCCTCCTCCCTCAAAAAAAGGGCCTTCTATCATTTTCATTTAATTCACATGAAATATACGTCAAAGGAAGACATTTCTTAGAGGCTGGAGAAATGGCTCAAAGGTTAAGGGCACTTGCTGCTCTTGAAAAAGACCAAGGGCTTGGTTCTTAGCTCTTATGTGATGACTCACAACTATCTGTAACTCCATTTGAAATTTCAAATAGTCGATTGTTTCTACAATTTTTTAAAAATTTTATTTTTGTGTATGTGTGTATGCCTACTTGTCTGTATGTGTACCACGTGCATGCAGACACTCTTGGAGGCCAGAGAGAGTGCCAGGTCCTCTGGACCTGGACTTACAGATGATTGCATGCTGTTCTGTGGGAGCTAGGAACTGAACACAGGTCCTTTGGAAGAGTAAACAGAGCCACTGAGCCATTTCTCCAGCCTCTCAAGTAGTCAATCTTATCATCATTTTAATTTTCATCTTAAGTTAATATAAGTCTTTCCTTATCAGAAACCACTTAAATTTTTTTCTTTTCTCCTTTTAAATCTCTTAAAATTTTAAAGTACTAAAGATTTATGAGATAGTATTTTACCTTATTTTTCAAATATCTAGTCTTTTTTTTTTCTATCTGGATTTATTAAATAACCCCATGGATCTATGGTTCTATATCTAACATGCCCTGAGTTCCCCATGAAGGGAGGCAGGCCATGGCTCCGCTCTGTTCCTGTGAGGCTCCCACTCGTGTTTACCACAGTCACCTCTCTTCTCCATGGTCCTCCAAACAGCCTTTGCTGTTGCCACACTATTTTAAAAATTATTAAAGTATTTATGAAATGAAAATTTTATATTCTCATAATGTGAAAAACAAAGAAAGGTTTAAAAATACTTTAAATGAAAGCAAACAAAACCCAAAAACATCCCATCAAGAAAGAAAAGTTATAAACATTGAGTGGGTGTTATTATATCTCTCAAGATACATACACAAGGAAATTGAAGGGTCTGTATTTAATTTTGTATTTAGTACCTGATTTTAAGAGAAAAATAAAAACTTGTGTGAAATTGGATTGCTGAACTTAAGAAAAATGGTTTTTAATCATGAGATGGTCCAAAAGATTTCTCTAAAAGTTATAAAACCAAGAGTTGACTTGTTGCGGGTTTTCATCTTCATGTCTCTATTTTGGATTGAAATTACTCTCTGCTACATGTTTATTCTGTATCCTTATTACTTCTCTCCTCGACTAGAATTTTGTTAGTTGTATTCTAAGTTTTCACTTTGTCAAGTATTTTAACATTTACGTTTAGTTTCATAAACATTTTTCACAGTTGCTTAGTTTTGGGTCTATGTTTACATGACTTCAACATTTCTGTTTATATTATACAACACTGGTGTTTGGACTACATTTTCTACATTGCTAAATTAAAAAAGAGAGTTAAATATCATCATTGATTCTATTTATGGTCAAGTTTTTTAAATAAGAAGCACCATATTCAGCATGTCTTGTCCTTATTCATAATCAATTTCGTTCCCATTCTGCTTGCACTCCCTGGCCCTCACTTTCTTACCCCCAGGACATGGGGCTATTGCTCCATTCTGATGCCTACAGGTATTAGATGCTGCCTTGAACCTCCAAGCTGGTTTTTGTCTGTTAGAAAGGATTTGTTTAAGGCAGGCCTGGTGGCACAGGCCTGTGATCCCAAGTACTCGGGAGACTGAGACTCTACCTCAAAACATACAAAGGGTTCTAGGGATAGAGTTCAGTAGTGAGCACAAACCGGGGACAGGGAAGAAGAGACATACTCGCTTGCACATCGGAATGCCTGGAAGTCAACCTAGTCAGGCAGAAATACTGATTCCTCTGTGTAAATCCTCCTAAGCACAGTGTGTACCTTACACAGTCTGTTCTTCACTCTTCTATACCTGTGCGTATTCAGCGTCTTGAGTTCCACATGAAGGACTCTGCTTACCCTTCTACTGGTTCACTGTTCTCACTTCTGCGTGATCACCTTACGCTTCTATTTTTCTTCTGCAGTTGTGTCTGGGACCTTTCTTCTCTATCAGAATCTGAGTGTCAGTCATGCCTGCCTGGTATCCTGCTCTGAGTTACATAACGGAACTGCATTATCATCAAAACTTTATTTTGCACCCATTTAGAATATTATCACCTTGAAATGCACCTAGTTTCACCGAGTTCATTCTTTTAAATTATTTCTTATTGTGCAGCATACTTGGAAGTTCTCTGCTACTCTTTAGGTTATGTTTCCTCCAGATGGGCTTCTTAGCTGTTTCCATGCAGTTCTACACACATCCCTGCTGTATTTGCATTAATTCTCTCTGTGTCTCTGTTTCTTTGTCTCTCTTGTTCTCTCTCTCTTTCTCTCTCTCTCTCTCTCTCTCTCTCGTGTGTATATGTGTGTGTGTGTGTGTGTGTATGTTGGGGATGGAACCCACACCCTTGTACATGGTGGGCAAGTGCTCTACCATGGACCCACATCCTCAGCCCCATTCTTTCTCTGCATCTTGCACATGCTCAGAGTGACAGTGGTATCTATTGTCTCTGCTGTTGTGGAGATACGTGTGTGTCTCTTTTGCTCTCTAGCAAACTGTGACGTGGGGGCCTTGAGTTAGGTAGGACAATACTGAGCCAGTTTGGGGGTTGAGGGATCAGCTCTTGTCAGAGATCTGAACACTTCTGTTTTTCAAATCCTCATCTTGTTACTGATTTCTGGGAGAATATTACCTTAGAATTCCCATCAGCATAACACCTTAGTTGACCATGTGCTGTGTTAGAAGCTAGACCTCACTATCCAGATGGTATTGGTAGGAACAGAAACTACAAAAAGAAGAGAGATGGGGATCTCAGCAAGTGAAGAGTTGAGAGAGTGTACTCAGCTTTATAGCCATATATGAACAGCAGATGTGAAGCCCAAGCCAGTTGAGTTCAGTGGGGAGCCTGTCCACCATATGATATGCTGGATTATGGCATTAAACTACCTGAAAATGTCAGGGCAGGTATATATTTAAGCCAGTAGGAAACAATCGTTATTCCCAAATGACTGTTTCATTTTATTTTCTCAAAGGAAAGAAAAAACTATGGTTCTGCATCACCATCCATAAGTGTCCTCTATATTCTTCTATAAGCTATTCCAATAATGACACCTCGTCATGGTTTTAAGCAGTGCTTCCCTGGTGACTGACTAATGAGGCAGGCACCTCTTACTGCGCCGTTGTCCATTTTTAGTTCTTTTGAAGCATGTAAGTCTCTTGCCTTTTAATAGATATTAGGTTCCAGTGACATTTTTCTGAAAACCTTTATGCAGGTAGATTATGTGCCACTTGGGGCAACAGTGAATCATACAGGTGACACTGGTTGCACCAGGTCATATAACCTAATGACACTGTAGTCATCTTAGCTTTGGGGAGCCCTCCACAGTGTTTGCAAAAGCTGCCTGCTGATAACCTTCTTAATATGTGTGAGTCTGTCTCTGTGCTCTGTTCCAGTCACCATTCCCATTAGCCGTATAGTAGTTCCTAGGATCAGAACACGTGACTGGACAGTTCTACTTTTTCAAGGTTGTTTTGGAGACCTGTGATTTTTCCATTTCATGTAAGTTATAGAATTCATTCAGCAATTTTAGCCATAGAAGTTTTCTGGGATTTTGCAATTTCTGGGGTCTTATTAAATCTATGGACCAATTTGAGGAGAGCAGACTCTTTCAATTTATAATCATGGTTAATATTCCATTTCTTTAGATCTTGAAGCAATGTTTTTATACAAAAAGTATGTTCTACACATACATAATGTCTATAAAAGTGGTCAACTATGATGGTTTGATTTTCTCAAGTCCGTAGTTCTACACAGATAGATAAGCACCTAACACAATAGGAGAGCCTCCAGTGAATACTATAGTGGTGAAGATCATAGGACACTCTGAGTCTTTGAGTTCTAGATCATGCATTGATAACTTAATGAAGAAAATAGTAGCAAAACAAGATATTAGTTGAACTGCAGTCTTACACAATGTGTCCAATCTTATACCCGAAGATTTGCTTCAACTCTCGTCACTCAGACACCCTTCTTCTCAGTCCAGTTAGAATACCTCACTGCTTCCAGTGCATTACCACTGGTGCCAGGCGCCCTCTGATCTTCCACAGAGCTTTTCCCCATGCTCCAGCCTTTCATCTGCCAATGCATCTAAGTAGCTTTTGTCGCACACAGCCTCTTCATGTCGCTGTCCTTCCCATTAAACAACACAGTTCAGACACAAGTACTTGGGAGAATTGTTTTTTAATTATGGCATGTAAATATATTCTCTATCTATTGATTATGAAGCTAGAAGTGTTTAATTCCTTATTACTTAAAATTAAGAGCAAATGTTCCAAATAATTTGTCTAAATTAAAATATTTGAATTACCACTCTAATTCATAATCCAGTTATAAACTTATTAACTTGAAACTGTATGAGATTAAATTCCTTCATGAAACAGGCTCCACCTTCTGCCTCTGTGAAGATCATCTGATACTTGCCAACAGACCACACTGTTTGCAGAAGAACAAACATCATCAGATTGAGCCTCCTTGATTAATGCTTTGAGTTGAGGCTTCTAACTGTAACATAAATCATGATTTACAACATGATTAGCACTGACTCAATGTAAGCAAAACCCGCACCACCAGGAAGCCTTATACCCTAGGACAGAAAGCTGGCCACCATGAAGATGACCCTAGAAGAAGACCTGTAAGTAATTTGTAAAATATACTTCATCAGAAGGAAATCTTTACTCAAGAGAATAAGAGATTTTTGCTTCAAAATGAAATATCTGCTTAGTCTTCATAATTGATGACTCTATGATCCACTCTGTAAACCTGGCATGATTATGTGGAGAGAAAATACAAAGCCAAAGGATGTGGTGTCTTGCTGCATTTCCGCTTGCCAGATTGGAAGAGAAGAAAAAGACTAATTATGCTGCCTGGCGATACTGCTGCATTCCAGCAGTTTCGATTGACAAAACAGCATCCATCATCCTTTGCATGACAAATTCTCTTTGCCACCCCCCTCTCAGTCCCAGCTCATGATAACATAATTACGTTCCATTTTTTTCCTAGCAAGGGGCCTGTATTTTCTTTCAGACAGGACAACAGCTGCAAAGCTCAACCTTGATATCTCCTTAAAATGGTAAAATGGTGGCTTTTGTTCTAGTCTTGGCAATTCTGCTTTTAAACACTTCTGCCAGGAGACCACTTCTGCCTGGCAAATTTTCCCACTGGGGGGAAAAATGCATTTCTCCTGAGACTTTCACGGAGCTATGCAAAGGAGCTCGGGGGCACTTAGTGTCCATACTGTAGATTATCCTTGAGCTGCGCTGTTTTGGAACTGGGTTGAGAGGAGCACTGCTCTCATGCTTTTTATAGCCTTGTAATTGCCAAAGGAGAACGGTCTTTGTGTCAGCCCAATCTGAACATTCTCATTCTTCTCTCTATTTATGTCTACTCATGTATCCTAGCACCAATGTTTTCTGAGAGTTGGGGGCATCAGGCCAAAATCTTGTCAATAAAATCCCCATTGCTTTATGGTGAAATTTCTCAGATCCTGAATGAACACTGATAATAACTAATATTTTAGAAGACACCACTGTGTGGCAAATTGTATTCTAAAGATTCACTGGTAAAATAACTGTCATAAAGTAAGTTCACTATTATTTTTGTTTTTCAAAGGAAGGGAAGAATCTTGAGAGGGTTGGGCATATTTTTGTAAGAGATTATATCAAATGTGTTGAATCAGGAATTAAAGTCTGGCAGCTAGAAGTCATCTTGGTGGCCTTGCCACCCTGTTTTCATTGTAGTCGCTGCCTGTCCCCAAATCTTAGCGGGCCACATTCCTAAGGGAGAACTAATTCAGTTAGCACACAGATAATAAAACCTATATTATCCCACTCCCCATCACAATACCCAAACTCCTGAGATTAACAGCTTACAAAAAAGCACAGTTTGCTTTGGCTCCTGGTTTCAGTGATTAAACACTGGGTCAATTACTTTTTGGCCTGTGGCAGTGTAGTATGGTGGTATTGTGTGTCTGTTCACCTCATGGAAGCAAAGAAAGAAATAGAGGGACCCAATATCCCATCAAAGGCAAGCCACCAGTGACCTTCCTTCCTTCCTTCCACTAGACCCCCAATACTTCCATGGACTGGGAACCAAGCCTTTGTCACATAGACATTTGGGAAACAACCCAGAGACAAAATGTAGCAAAACAATAGACTTACAAATGTCAGCTGTGCCTTGCACGCTGGAAACGTCACTGAAGTTTCTACCAATTTCCAATGGCTACAGTACTGGTCACACACCACTAACCTGAGTGTCAGTAGCTTCCCTTTATCCCCTTGTGGTAGCACTGAAGAAGAGCAAATAGTCTCACAGGTGAGAGGCTGCAGTGGACGGCCAGACTGGAGAGGTCACCCATGACAAGAATAGAAACAGAAAGATGCTGTGAGATATCTAGCTGTCCCCCCTGTTCATGTGACTCAAGGGGCTCCAGCATCACAACCCTACCACCAACTGCTAACAGCCTCTTAAAACGTATGCATAGCCTTCCCATGTATCCTAAGCATACATGTAAAATACATGGCTACCCCCATCTAAACCATTCTTTTGTGTAGCCTGATACTAAAACATTATGCAAAATAACAGCAGAGATTACCTGAAAGAATAAATCCCATAGAGTCAAATCTGAGCAAACTGTTAGCTGAGGACCCATTAGGATTTCCATTGTGTGTGCACCATGGGAGTAGATATTATCATTGATTAGTCTTGTGTTTCATAGACTAGGTTTTTTTTTTAATGGTAACATAATTCATTGCATAAGCTATGACAATTTTGCCCTGGGAACCAGGAAAACTGTGTCAATCCAGAAATACCAGGTGGAGAGGCTTTGGCAAACAAGGGAAGTTAGAATCATATCTTTGGCCTGCAAGAAGTGACATAATGCTAAGAAGTCAAGTCTATGGGCCCTTACTGATGCTTTCCACATGGACACAGACCAGAAAAGGAACCTAAGTCAAGAGCCTTTCTGGTGACTCAGCCTCAGGAAAGCGGCAGAGACAGAGCCTGGGTTCCAAGTGTGCAATGTAGAATCTGTTATGAACCAAATGCTTTCTATGTTATTTTTTGTATTTGAGGTTTTATTTTATTTTCCTTAATATTTAATAAGGCCTTTGAAACATTCCACCCAACTTGAACCATGAGATGGGAAACTGGATCTAGGTTGGTGCTTTCAGTGGGGAACACAGTCTGATGGCAAGATGGCATGGTGAAAAAAAACACTTTAGGATGGCTATTATCAGAAACAAAATGGTAGCTGGGCATTGGTAGCACACGCCTTTAATCCCAGCACTCAGGAGGCAGAGGCAGGCAGATCTCTGTGAGTTCAAGGCCAGTCTACTCTACAGAGCGAGTTCCAGGACAGGTTCCAAAGCTATGGAGAAACCCTGCCCCCCCATGGCATAACTGTAATAATAAGGAATATTAAATGAGCAACTATAGTTACTGTTTCAAATGGATGCACACACTCAGTCACCACAAAATTCTTACATACAAGGTTCTAGGGTTATCCCTGGTGTACAGAGAAATTAGCAAACAAGACACAGAGAGGTAAAGTCCCTTTCTGATCTGAAACTTGGCACCCAGGCAAATGGTCTCCAGAGCCACTGTACTCAGAACCTCCCACAAACAAACAGATGGAGGACACCCATGCAGGAGTTGATGCAACCATCCCATACAAGTGTTATATCACTAAGGGTCCTACTGACTTGCCTGTAGATTCCTGGAGGGCAGGAACTTGATCCTGCCTGCTTCCATGTCCCCAGCAACCAGCATGGTCACATTCAGGGCCATGAATGGATTCTATGCTGTAAGGACTGGATTCAACTTAAAATGATTCTGAAGACTCCATGAGATATCTTCTTCAATTTATTCCAGTCCACACAAAAGATACATATCTCTAGGAGATTTGTAGGCATCTGTCTACCTTACACTCTGACTTCCCCACAGGGAAAGGTCTTGTGCCAGCTCTGCAAGTGTGCTCCATCATCCCTGCCCACAGCCATGGTGTTTCTTCAGAACTTCCCCTCCACATCCAGCCTGGAGACTCCAAAGAAGACAGACCTCTCATGGCTACATCAGCTCTTCAGCTCTTTGCTTGATGGCTGCATGTCTCTCCTAGGAGGCCCTAGAGGGGCAGTGCTCTCCTTTGGCATTCTGTACCCTCTCTATCCTGGGTTGTGACAGGTCAGTCATGGAGCACAAAAGGAAGGACTGGTGAGTGTTTGGAAAGAGAATGTCTCTTCCTCTGGGTGTTGAGAAACATGACGCTGGGCCTTCTGGTCAGCCCCACTCTGAAGCCAGCCATTATTCTAGACTTCTAATCATTCTGGTAAGGTCATGTCTGTTTTTAATTTAAGCACTCTAAATTAGGTTTTCTGCTAGTTGCAGCTCATGGTATCTCGCTGATACATTTTCCATAGTTTTGTGCACAAATATAAGTTGTTTTCTTGCTTTATCATCCTAAGAACAGTGGTCTCTTCTTATATACAATTTTGTTCTGTCTTTTCTTTCCCCTCTGTCATCATGAGGGGTAGATAGAGTGCAATATAATATTGAGAGATGGGGCGAAGCAGAGGTAGAGATCATATCCTCACCTTCTATTATACAGCATACTGTTATAATTGCCCTGGGGTAGGTTATCTTGTCGCGCTCACTGTGCCTAGCTGAACTTTGCCAATGGTGTATAAGCACGGAAGGAAGCATGTCTGTGTAGTTTTGTGCCAGTCATGGTTTCAGGTACCCACTGGAAGTTTTGTAATAAAGTGCCCCACAAATATGAATATGTACACTACTGTATACACATGTGGTGGTTTGAATGACAATGTCCAGGATTGACCTTTCAAGCTGGGGAGATAGAAGCAACGTGCTTAGCTTCTCCAATCCTCGAGTAAATTAGTCTGTCACTTTCTGTGTACCTTACTGAATGTATTTTACACATCTCCACTGCACATACCTGGTTCTACTGTAACATAACAAGTTCTGGACCATAACAGCTGAAGGAGAAGATTCCTAAGGTAACACAGTGAAGGTGTTATCATGGGCTGGGGTATGGTTTACTGGCAGCACCTGTGGTTCTTGCTTTGCATCTGCTTTCCAGCTGGGTGACCCTTCTACCGTGGTTTACTTTTGGTGGAAAACAAAGGACTGTTTAATTCCAAATCAAAGATACCACTGTCACTCAGTGATAAAGCCTATGTCTTCATGAATATTTTCCCTCAGGAGAGAAATGATTTGCATCACAGATAGTGTTATTTGCAGGAGGCAATGAGGTTATCATATTACAAAAACTTGAACTTAGAATCCTTTGGCTCTAAAGTTTGTGCTTTTTGTACCACCCTATACATATTCCGGAGAGGTCTACCTGACACTGAGTTGCTCAACCACCAGACATTCATGTGCAGCTCCTTGGCCTCCTTGTTTTGATGAATTATCTGCCAGGCCAGATACTCTTGAAGATGCCCTTAAACTCAGGCTTCCCTTACTCACTGGGTCTCCTCTTCCTGACTGCTGGGGACTGCTCTTCTCAGCAGATTTCAGCAGCAAGTGTTGGACAGTCATTCTTTTTCTCTTGGCACTTGGCAAAGTGGAATTTTGCTTCTGGCACCTAGGTTGGCTTTGGGTTATTTAGTGCATCATTACCCTTTCCTTCACTTTTGGCTCATGGTTTCAGGAGTTTCAGCCCATGGGTCCCTTGTCCCTATTGCTCAGAACCTGTGGCAGCCCATCCCATTGTTATGTGAGACATGAGAGAGGCTGCTCATAAACCTCAGCTAGGAAGTAGAGGATGCGGGGATGAAGTCCAAGGATTCCTTCAAGGGCCTATCCTTAACGACTTCACTTTGTCTACCTTGGCCCCACCTCTTAAAAGCTCACCAGCTTCCAATGGTGCTACATGCTGATGACCAAGCCTTCAACACAGGGCCTTTGAGGAAATTTTAATGCCAAGCAATGACATTTATTGTCCTCTGAAATGCCTGGCCCAGCTGTTACTCATTTGCATGTCCACATCAGTATATTTGTATATACTGTCCTCCTGTCTTGCTTCATCTCCCTTCTGGAATGTACTAAGCTCCCTTCTTTTCCCTATGCAAAAGCCACCTCCAAAGACTTTTAGCAATTGAGTCCTTTCTAATCATAAAACTGGTAGAGAAGAGAGACTAGGGAAATGAGGTTTTGGATGTTATGTGTCTAACTCCCCAAGCGGTGAGAGCCAAGGCCACTTAAGGGATTAGATGATCCTCAGATCAAAGCATTAAATCTATGGACTGTAGAGAAACCAAGCTACTTTTCTCCTGAGAGCAAAGATGTCCTGAGGGGAAGAAGCTTCAGTCCAGGATAGAAATTAAACCCCAAAGGAGTAGTGCAGATGATGGAGCCCTGGCCTGTAAAGTTTCAGAAGGAAGTTTTCAGAGCTCTTCAAAGACTACTGGAACTATTCATGTGATATTTTGGACTGAAAATAAGTAGTTTCTGGTCAGCTGGGGTTGAAGAACCGGCTGTGATTAACGAAAAATCAGAACCACTGGACTGAAACCTTTGTCTGCTGGGACAATCAACACTGTTATCTGGGACTGAAAAGTCATCTGGAATTAAGAAAAGTCTAGTACCACTGAGGCAAAATATTCTCAGAAGTATGTCCTCAGAGTCAGCACACAGAAGCTGTGGTCCTGGGGTGCCAAGGTTGCATCTTATGCTGACAGCCAAACTCTGTACATGTGTAAGAGTCTCTCATTTGCCACTGGGTTTGAAGGCATGAAGAGATCATGAAGAGTATCTGAGGTTTGGCACCTCACAAAGCCAGGAGGGGCCATTGGTGAAAGTGAAGTCTTGGCTGCAGCTTCAGTCCCAGGATTGAAGGGGTCATGGGGAGAAGCTGAGGCTTGGCATCATAAGGCAGGGTCAGAGTCCCTGACAAGATGCCAGGAGGCCATGGGTAAAGGTGAAACCTGTGGAGACTCCAGCATATTGGAGACAGCCTAACAATGGGATGGCTGCCAAGGACAGCCATAGTTGCAGAGTGGAGCTGCTGTGAGCCTATGAGACAAGCTATGTGTGCTGTGAAAGGCAGAGCTAAAGAAATGGAGCTGCCCAAGCCCTCTGGAGCCCAGAATATTGTGAGTGAATCCCAGCTGCCGGACATAACAGTCTCATTTACACTGTTGGACTTTAGATTTGCTTTGATTGTGACTGTGCCCTGGCTCTTCCCCATAGAGTCAGAAAGTGTGTAGCTTGTTTTTATTTACAGGAGTCCACAGTAGAGAGACTTTGAACTTTTAAGAAGACATTGGGTTTTTTAAAGAGAGCTTGGACTTCTAAAGTGTTGAAAATTTTAAAGGTTTACTATGTTTTATATTGTCATATTAAAATGAGATCTTGGGGATAAACAGGGAAGTAATTGCGGTGGTTTAATAGTAATATATTGATATGTCAAGTTGACAAGGGGTCAATTGTCTTGATTAGTTTTTGTCAACGTGGCACAGGTAGAGTTATCAGGGAAGAGAAATCTCAGTATTAAGGAAGAGAAATTTCAACTGAGAAAATGAACAGAAAGCAAACTAAGCAGAGAGCTATCAGCCAGGCAGTGGTGGCACACATCTTTAATCCCAGCACTTGGGAGGCAGAAGTAGGCAGATCTCTGTGAGTTCAAGGCCAACCTGGTCTACAGAGTGAGTTCCAAGACAGTCAGGGCTACAGAGAAACCCTGTTCCAAAACAAACAAACAAACAAAGAAAAGAAAGAAGATAACTGGGTCACTAGAAACTTCATGTAATTCAGCATGGCTATCAGCCTTATGAGACAGTTATTGTAATTTATGATGACACATTAACACAACAACTGGTGTCCCAAATCATTTCTCTTGTAAGAGAAAATGTGTCCATGAAGACATGGGCTTCATTATGGAGCAACCATGGTATCTTTGATTTGGAACCAAACAGTCCAATAACTCCTGTTTTTCAACAAGGTAAACCAACGTAGAAAGGTCACCCAGCTAATAATCAGACTCAAAGCAAGAAGCTACAAGTTCAATCAGCATGCACCAGTCCATGCCATCTAACTTTGCTGAGTTACCCTAGGAATTTGCTACTTTCACAGTATCTTACACTACAAGCTGCATAAACTATATGAGGCGAGAATGTTCAAGTTATGTCTGTTCAGAAAAATATGAGGCAAAAATCAAATCACCAAAGAATTACACATCATATCAATACTGAAGAAGAATCTAATAAGCCTAATTCATGATTAAAAGAAAATCTTCATAAAATAGAAAAAATATCTACAAAAACCATAGCTCTGACATCATACACAATGATAGGAAACTAGATGTTTCCATACCCAGGTGTTTCTTCTCACACCACTCTCTTCAGTTGTGAACTAGACTTTCACTTAATATAAGACAGGAAAGGCAAATAAAATGTATACAGATTGAGAAGGAATATGTAAAGCTCTAATTTCGGTAATTATCTATGTAGGATATCTCAAAGTATTGACAGGAAAACTCCTAGGAGCTTGTGTTGTCAGCGTTACTTGTCAATGTGACAGAATCTCGAATCACCTGGGGCGAAGGGCCTCGGAGGGTTGTCTAGGTTCTGGGAATGACTGTGTAGACTTGTCTTGATCGTGCTCATTGAAATGGGAAGGCCCTAATTGTGGACGGGACATTCTTCAGGCAGGGGATCCTGGACTGCGTCAAATAGAGGAAAAGCAACAGGAGCCAAGCACTAGTGTGCGTGCATTCACTTCTCTCTGCGTCCCACTGAACGCCATGTGCAGCTGCCTCGAGCCCCTGTTGCCTTGATTTCACCACAGTGGTGGACGAACTGTGAGCCAGAACAAGCCCTTTCTTCCTCAAGTTCCTTGTGTCAGAGTATTTTATCATGGTAACAGGAAAAGAAACTGAAAACTAAAAAGTGCTTCCAGTAAAGTCACACATTACAGAGCCAACTGCCTTCCTATGCGCTTACAGCAAACTCCTGAGACGCGAAACTAAAAACACAATATTATGGGCCGAACTCCTGAAGTCCAGTCATAAAGAGAGAGGAACAATAATATGAGCAAAGGGGCCCAGACCATGGTAGGAAAACCCACAGAAACAGCTGACCCAAGCAAGTGGGAACTCGCTGCCTCCAGATTGACAGGTGGGGAACCTGCTTAGGACTGAACTAGGCCTTCTAAATGTGGGTGACAGTTGTGTGGCTTGGCCAGTTTGTGGGGCCACTAGCAGTGGAACCAGTTTTTATCCATAGTGCAAGAACTGGCTCTTTGGAGCCCATTCCCTATGGAGAGATAACTTGCTCAGCCTATATGCAGGGGGAAGGCCTTAGTCCTACCTCAAGCGATGTGACAGACTTTGTTGACAGGAGGATGGGAGGGAGAGGGAACTGGTATTAGTATATAAAATAAAATTGTTTTAAAAATAAAAAAAATCACACACAATATTATTAGTAGTAAGTCCAAGTGAAATATAAGGCAAAAATCTAAGAAAATCTGAGAGATCCATGTAAGAAAACTATAAAAAGCTAATGAAAGACATTAAAGATTTTTTAAAAATGGAGATATAGTCCATGTTCAATGATGGAAAAGGGAGACTCGGTATTGTCAAGACCCTGACAATAAATTCGATGCAGCCACAATCAAAACTCCAGCTGTTAATCCCACAAGTTGAGAATAAGACCACTGCCACACTGTGTTCATCTGTCTGTCTCTCCTCATGGTCTGCTGCAGCCACTCGGGGAACTGTGCCATCCCTGTCTGGGACTGGCTGATCTCAGGACTGGCTGTTTGCTGCCTGCCATGGGGACCTGCAATGGTTCTGCCACTGCAGCTGCCTGGGATCCACAGAATTTTACTTAATCCATTACAAGTCATTTAGTAGATATTTGCAAGTTGAGTCTAAAGTTCATATTCAGGAGCAAAAGACACCAAATAGGCAACTGATATTGAAGGAGAATAAAAAAAAGTGACGCTACCTGACTCCAAGACCCACTAGAAAGACACAGCAATCAAGACAATGTAGTGTTGGAAACAGAAGGAGAGACCACAGATTAGTGAGGCAGAAGAGAGAGCCCAGGTGTAGCCTCTCAGAATCACTTAAGTGTGGCCAACTGATCTTTAACAAAGAGACAAAGCAACATAATAAAGATGAACAACTGACATCTAGATACATTTACACACTTCACAAAAATTAACTCAAAACAGGATCAAAACAAAACAAAACTACCTGTAAAATTCAACTTAAAATCCTAGAAAGTTACAAAGGAGAAAATGTAAATGACTTTGAGTTCAGCGGTGACTTTTTAAATACAACACCAAATGCTCCACAAAAGAAAGCAGAGGTAATCTAGGTTTATGAAAATGAACATCTGTTTTTACTCTACATAAAAAGAGGGACCAGACAGCAGAAGAGTTTGGTTCCCAGTATCCACACTGGGCAGCTCATAGCTGCCTATATATCCAGCTTCTGAGGACCCAAAGCACTGTGGGTATCCACACACATGTGACATACAAATACATACACATACACAATAAGTAAATCTCTAAAAAGAAAAAGAGAAGCCATATAGTTGGGGAAAAAAGTAACAAAAGACATATCTGACAAATGATTGTTACCTAAAACATACAAAAAATTCTTAAAGCTCAATAATTATTAAAGAATTTTAAAATGCTCATGTTAGTTACTTTTCTTGTTGCTATAATTAAATAGATAACAAAAGGGACTTGTGGGAAAGGGGCCACAGCAACAGGAGTGGGAAAGGGAAAAGGGGACCACAGCAACAGGAGTGGGAAAGGGAAAAGGGGACCACAGCAACAGGAGTGGGAGGCTCTTTGTTCATACTCCAGCGTCTGAAAGCAGAGAGAGGGAGATACCAGTGTTCAGCTCACTGCTTCCCTCGCCCATTTTATTCCTTCCAAGAGCCCAACCCATGGGATGGTCCCATGCTCCTTCAGAGCAGTTCTTTCCTCTTCAGCTAATCCTCTCAGGAAACACCCTTATATAGCCATACCCAAAGGTGTGCCTCACTATTGCCCAAGTGCTCCTTAATCCGCTCTAATGGAAGATCACTGAAATGAGCCATTTCAAAGGGCAAAGAATAGATTTAACTGAAAATGATGTAAGGGGAGTGTCTTAGTGTTTTATTGTGAAGAGAAATCATGTCCTCAGCAACTCTTATAAAGGAAAACATCTAATTGGGGCTGGCTTACAGTTTCAGAAGTTTAGTCCATTACTGTCATGACAGGAAGCAATGGCAGAAGGCAGACAGATGTGGTACTGGAGAGGTAGCTGAGAACTCTATGTCTGGATCTACAGGCAGCAGGAAGAGAAAGAGACACTAGGCCTGGTATGGATTTTGAAACTTCAAAGCCCACCCCCAATAACATGCTTCCTCCAACAAGGCCATACCTACCCAACATGGCCACAGCTCCTAACGAAAGACCCGGATAAATCCAGACCCCTCTAGCAGGAAAAATAGAGCCAAAAATCTAGCAGGAAGAGAAGAGCCAAAAATCTAGGTAGGCTGATTCAGTGACTCTGTTCCAGGAACTAGCTGACCATAAAGTTAGATTATAATCTTGAGAAATGGGGAGTTACCCCCTTGTGATTATCATTGGTATTTTTGGAATTTTCCAATGATCACTGGTATTTTCGGAATTTCTCCAATGATGCCCTCCCTGCCCCCCTTGGGTTGTGGTTTCTTCCCCTAAATACCCCCTCTCCCAGCTACTCAGGGTCAAACTCTACCCCTGCATAGGATATGAGTCTTGGCCCCAATGCTCTGGTTCCTGTCAATAGACCTCATGTGATTGCAGCAAGGACAGTCTCTCGTGAGTTCTTGGGGGGTAGTGTTATCCCAAGACTTGAGTGAGAGTCTCCCCACTCTGGGGGTCTTTCATTTGGGGGCTCGTCCCGGGATTGGTGACCACCCTCTTCTCCGAAGACCCACTTGGAGGTGAGACATTGTCTGTGTCTTTGTGTTTCCATGCCAGCTGAATTCAGGTTCTGTTCTTTCGGTTTTACTTTCAGTTTTGCAGTCGCTCACATCTCAAGAGGAGATGTGCTAGGAGATCACTGACTGCCACCCTGGGAGATGTCCTGGGACATGAGGAGGGACCCCAGGGACACCTGAGAGATTCCCGTCTGGGTGCTGGTGAGGATACAGAAGGTCTCCTGGATTGGAGGAACTATATGCCCTCTCAGCCGTCTGTATTTCTGCAGTGGTTTTGTCTGTCTACGTTTTGTTAGCCTTTGTCTGTGTGTCTTCAGTCTCTGTTTTGTCTTACGTGCAGGCAGTGTGTTCAGTTCTCTGGTGAGATACACAGATGGCGTTTCTCAGTTCTGTGGTATGACACACAAGTGGCATGGTCTAGTTCTCTGTAGAGACATGCGTGGATAGCGGTCTCATTTCGATAGCAGGGCAGGTCACACCCGCGAAGCAGCTTGAAGCTGTGTCTTTGGTTTGTTTGGCGCCATTGCCCTGTATGTCTGTGTAATGTGTGTTGTGCTTTTGTCCTGACTTAAACTGACGCTGATGTACTCAAATCATGACTTCTTTGACTTTGATATTGTGACCACTTACAAGACTTTAGAGATAGGGCCATAAGCATAGGGGTATATTTCATAAAAAAGAGTCAGCCTCGGCCCCAAGCATGTGGCTGCGGGGCAGCATGCTTGTATGAATGGTTGGGCTATTCAGCCTTGCTGTTACAAGGTATCGAGGCTGCCAGGCACAGTTGTAGAAGGCGGATATACCCCAATAGGATTTCAAACACTAAACAAAAAATCTGAGGGTAATTGCTATGGCCTAAAGAGGTTAACAATCTTTTTTCCCCAGTGTTGTATACCACCCTGCCCCCACTGTGCTGATGGATGAGCTCCCTCCGCCTGCCCTGGGAGCTGCATGCCTCAAACCTCTGGTCAAAGCTGACCAAGGCTTGGTTCTGCAGGTGAAGAACTCTTTCAGATCCTATGGGTTATAAATATCTGTCATCATTTATAGGGGCTGGTTACAAATTATTGTTGGCTAATGTAAAAAAAAAAACTATTGTTGGTCTCAAATGTTTCACACTGGTACAGGATTTTATGTGCTGTTCTTGTTTAAAATGTAGCCATATATCCCCACTGAGAAAAACCACAAAAAAGATGTTGGTAAAAGTTTTTTTGTTGTCTAAAAAGCAAGAGAGATTTTTGGTATGTTGTCTAAAAAGCAAGAGGGATTTTAATATGTCATCTAAAATGCAAAAACATGTAAACTATGTTTGCTATTTTTTCATTTGTATGTTTTCTCATACATGCAAATACTGAATGTGCTTATTTTGTTAAAAATTTTGTCTACATAGGTTTTCTTACAAGCATGGAGCTAAGACTTTATCACTAAACTCTGATTACTAAATTTGGGTTAGCAGAAATTCAGATTTTTTTGGTATAGATAATGTTATTAAATTTTAAATTGCCATTTTGCTAGGGTTAAAAAAATTAGATATTCTATTTTGGATTGGTGGAGTCTTTGATGTTTTCCCACCAACCCACCTGGATGACTGTCAGCAGCTTTTACAGGTCCTCTTCACTATTGAAGAGAAAGAGAGGAGCAAATGGGGCACCAACCAATCTTCCGAATGAAATAGATGCCGGGTTTCCCCTTAACCAACCTGATTAGGCCTTCAATACAGCAGCAGGTAGGGAGTGGCTGACGGTCTATCACCAAGCTCTCGTGGCAGATCTCAGAGGGGCCACAAGATGCCCCACTAATTTGGCCAAGGTAAGGGAGGTTCTTCAGGGGCCGGTTGAACCGCTATCTGTGTTTCTTGAACGTTTAATGGAGGCTTACAGGCGTTATACTCCCTTTGACACAACCTCTGAGGGTCAGCAAGCAGCAGTAGCTATGGCCTTCATAGGACAGTCAGCATCAGATATTAAGAAAAAGTTACAGTGGTTAGAAGGGTTGCAGGATTATACCTTGCAGGATTTGGTTAAGGAAGCAGAGAAAGTGTTTCATAAGTGAGAGATGGAGGAAGAGAAGTGAGAGAGAGAGAGAGAGAGAGGCAGGAGACAGAGGAAAGAGAGGACCGGAGGGATGATAGACAAGAGAGAAATTTGACTAGAATTTTGGTCACAGTGGTAGGAGAGAAAGGGAAGACAGGACCTAGACAGATAGGGAACCTGGGCAACAGAAGACCAAAGATGAGTGAAGACAGACAGAGGAACACCTTGGACAAAGACCAATGTGCTTATTGCAAAGAAAAAGGACATTGGGCAAGAGAATGTCCAAAGAAGAAAGGAAGGGCCTCTAAGGTACTGGCCCTAGAAGAAGATGATTAGAGGGGACAGGGCTCAGACCCCCTCCCTGAGCCTAGGGTAACCCTGACTGTGGAGGGAACCCCTATGGATTTTCTAGTGGACACAGGGGCTGAGCACTCTGTGCTGAAACAACCATTGGGGAAGCTAAAGAATACAAAGACTATAGTAATTGGAGCAACTGGACAGAAACAATATCCATGGACCACCTTACGAACTGTAGATTTGGGGAGAGGACAAGTGACTCATTCCTTCCTGATTATCCCTGAGTATCTGACACCTTTATTAGAAAGAGACTTGTTAACAAAGTTGAAGGCCCAGATCAGGTTTACTCAAACTAGGCCAGAGGTGATCAAAGCCTTTGCTCCCCCTGCTGTCCTCAATCCCGCTACCCTACTGCCCGAGACTGATGACTCCTCACCTGCCCATCACTGCACTGACATTTTGGCAGAAGAAGCTGGTACCCGAAATGATCTGAAGGATCAGCCTTGGCTTGGGAGTCCAGCTGGTATACGGATGGCAGCAGTTTCATGGTTGAAGGTAAGCGGAAGGCAGGGGCAGCAGTGGTAGATGGGAAGCAAGTGATCTGGGCCAGTAGCCTCCCTGAAGGGACGTCGGCCCAAAAAGCCGAACTTGTAGCTTTGATACAAGCTCTACAGATGGCAGAGGGGAAGTCTATCAACATCTACACTGACAGCAGGTATGCTTTTGACACTGCCCATATACACAGAGCAATATACAGACAAAGAGGACTGTTGACATCTGCAGGAAAAGACATAAAAAATGAAGAAATTTTGAGCCTCTTCGAGGCCATATATTTGCCAAAAAAGGTAGCCATCATACATTGTCCAGGACACCAAAAAGCTCGAGATGCTGTGGCTAAAGGAAATCAGATGACAGAGAAGCTTTTCCTACCAGGACTGAGACGGCCAATGTGGTAGCTAAGAAGATCATGAAATCTCCCAGAGGTTTGGGATACCCAAGGTAATTGGGTCTGATAATGGACCTGCCTTTGTTAACCACGTAAGTCAGGGACTGGCCACCCAACTGGGGATCAATTGGAAATTACATTGTGCTTACCAACCCCAGAGCTCAGGTCAGGTAGAAAGGATGAATAGAACCCTAAAAGAGACCCTGAAAAAATTGGTCCTAGAGATTGGCAGGAATGACTGGACAGCCCTCCTTCCCTTTGTCCTGTTCCGGGTTTAGAACACCCTAGGGTGATTTAAACTCACCCCTTATGAGATCCTATGTGGGGGACTGCCACCGCTCACTGAGTCAGGTGGAGTGTATAATCCTGATGCTATTCTTTCTAGAGCTTTATTTGCCCACCTAAAGGCCCTTGAAGTGGTAAGACGCCAGATCTGGGAACAACTGAAAGAAGTATATAAGGCTGAAGACTCACACGTGCTGAATCAGTTCCAAGTAGGGGATGCCATTTTTGTTCAGTGGCATCGAGTTGGGAATCTTGAGCCTCGTTGGAAAGGGTCATACTTGGTACTCTTGATGGATTGCAGTATCCGGGGCTTTTAACAACACCACCAGTCAGGATGCTTGTGTTTGAGGGACTAATCATAGGCTGACTCTTACTGAGGTTACAGGTGTAGGGGCATGCCTGGGAAATCCACTGGCTGCCTACAAACGTTTGTGTAATGAGACTCTTAAAAGCCCTAAGACTCCTGACACCAGGTACTTGGTTCCCAGGTTAGATAAATGGTGGGCTTGTAGTACAGGCCTGACACCTTGCTTGTCGACATTGGTTTTTAATGACACCAAAGATTACTGTGTGCTTGTACAACTGGTACCTAGGGACTTTTATCATCCAGCTAACACGCTTGAAGATGAGTTTGACAAGTGCCCAACTCGCTTTTGACGAGAACCTATTTCTCTGACACTAGCAGTAATCCTGGGCCTCAGGGTAGCTGCTGGTGTTGGGACAGGTACTGCTGCCCTAATACAGGCCCTTCAGTACTTTAATGAATTAAGAATAGCCATAGATGAAGATTTGAGGACTCTAGAACAATCTATTTCCAATCTCGAAGAGTCATTGACTTCCCTCTCAGAAGTGGTCTTACAGAATAGAAGGGGATTTATTTGTTATTCTTTAAAGATGGAGGATTATGCGCTGCTCTCAGAGAAGAATGTTGTTTCTATGTGGACCATTCAGGAGTAATTAAAGACTCCATGAGTAAACTTAGAGAAAGGTTAGACAAACGACAAAGAAACAGAGAAGCGCATCAGGGATGGTTTGAGAGCTGGTTTAATAGATCTCCTTGGATGACTACTCTGATATCTTCCCTTATGGGACCATTCCTAATTTTGCTTCTGCTACTGACTATAGGTCATGTGTATTAAATAAACTAATTAGCTTCATTAGAGAAAGAATAAGTGCTGTTCAGATTTTGTTGTTACAGCCACCAATATAGTGCTTTACAAGGTCAAGAAGATACTGAAATCTAGTTCTATGATTAGAACTAGGTACTAGAAGAAGTGGGGAGATAAAAGACCTGGATAAATCCAGACTCCTCTAGCAGGAAAAATAGAGCCAAAAATCTAGGTTAGCCAGTTCAGTGGCTCTGTTCCAGGAACTAGCTAACCATAAAGTCAGATTATAATCTTGAGAATAATCTTGAGAAACGGGGAGTTACTCCCTTGTGATTATCACTGGTATTTTCAGAATTTTCCAATGATGCCCTCCCTACCCCCTTTGGGTTGTGGTTTCTTCCCCTAAATACCCCCTCTCCCAGCTACTTGGGGTCAAACTCTACCCCTGCATGGGATATGAATCTTGGCACCAATGCACTGGTTCCTGTCAATAAACCTCATGTGATTGCAGCAAGGACAGTCTCTCGTGAGTTCATGAGGGGTCATATTATTCCACAACTTGAGTGAGAGTCTCCCCACTCCGGGGGTCTTTCATTAATCCTTTCAAATAGTGCCACTCCCTAAGCATTCAAATATATGAGCCTTGGTGGGGGCAGGAACATACCTATTCAAACAACTATATGGAGCAAACAAAAGCAAATGTATTCTTAGAGCACCACAAGCTAAAACAACTGAAATAGCCAACATTCATAACAGGGTACTGACACCAAATGCTGATCAGGAATAGCACAACGGGTCACTCATCACCGATGACACAGCCACAGAACTCAACACACTTCTACTATGCAATCAAGCAGCCACATTTCTTGGGGCTAACATAATTAGATACACACACTCACACAAACCTATAAATATCTATAGTCTTTATTCGTAATCACCCAAACTTGGAAGCAACAAAGATGCTCTTGAATATGTGGATCGCAAAGTAAACTGGAATATCCATTTGATGGAATATTATACAACACTAAAAATAAATGAGCTATCCAGCCATGGAAAGAGATAGGAGGAAATATATGCACATCACTAAGTAACTACAGTGCTACAATGTAGAGTATTTGGTAAAATAAGGATTGAGGCTAAATCAGTTAGGAATGTGTTCATCTATAAACACAGAGCCTGGTGACTACAGCTTACAAGAGAGAACATTGCTTTCTGCCACCAGAGGCAATCCAGGCTGCCAGAACAGCCCTAAGGTATTATGGAGAGCCCTCTGCACTCTCTTCTGGTCATCTTTTGAGTGTGATCCACATCCTTATGCAGTCAGCCATCCATATTTGCCAATTCCTAGTCTACAGATTCAAGCAACTGTGGACCCAAAACTTTTTTTATTTGTACATTGTCATAGTCACTGTACTATTGCTGTGAAGAGACACCACAACCATGGCAACTCTTATAAAAGAAAGCATTTAATTGGGGGCTGGCTTACAGTTTCAGAGATTTAGTCTATTATCATCACGGTGGCATGCAGGCATGGTGCTGGAGAAGTAACTGAGTGCTACACATCCTGATCCAAAAGCAGAGACTGACTGGGCCCAGCGTGGGCTTTTGAAACCTCAAAGCCCATTCCCAGCGATACACATCCAACAAGGCCATACCTTTTAATCTTTCTAATCCTTTCAAACAGTTCCACTTTCTGGTGGCTAAGCATTCAAATACATGAGTCAATTTAGGCCATTCTTACTAAAAGCACCACACACACGTAGGGCAGGAGACACTTAAGCAATTAAGAGAATATACTGCTCTAGCAAAGGACCTGAGTTTGTTCCCATCACCTACCTTATGGGACTTGGAATTGCATGCAACTCAAGCTTCAGGGAGATCTTACTCTCTCTTCTGGCCTCTTCAGGCACTGTACTCACATGCATAGACACACACTTAAACATAATCAAAAATTAAAATATTTTAAAAATTGCTGTGCACTGAAGATATATAGGGGTTTTTGCTGCTGATGTATTACCTTTACAGTACAGTATAACAAGACATTTATTCTGTCAATGACACTGAATTAGGTATTATAAACCTGATAATAGCCAGAGTCCAGGCTATCCCTATTCTCTGTGGGCCCTCCTATGTATCTTATATGAGTTTGTTTGAACTGCTGTAACAGTACCACAGACTGGGAGCTTAACAACAGACCTTTGCCATCTTGCAGGGCTGAAGGACAGCACTTCCATATCACGTTGGCGGTCAGCAGGCTGGTTCCTCCTGAAAGTGTGAGGAAGAATCTTCCAGTCTTCCTCTTCGAATTGTGGATAAGCATCTTTTCCCTGAGTCTCCACATCAATTTCTCTCTGTTTGTCGGTCTTCTCCCCCTTCTTATAAGGGCACCCAACCATTACATTGGGTTAGATCTCTTCTAAAGAACTTCACATTAGTTAATCACATCTGTCGAGACTGTCTTTGTCAAGAGGACACAGTTGAGCTTGTAAACACTTACCCACCATCTGTATGACCTCAGCAATACAAGACACAAGCTGCTTTAATCTGATCTCATGGAAATACAATGGTGTTGCACACTTTAATGTTCATATCACCCATGCCTGACTCCATATGGGCCACCATACTCAACAGATACATACAATGTGGTTGTCTGGACCAATAATTCTTCCCTAGTAGAGATATTCAAACATATAGCCATGTGTACTGCATAATCTGCTTCCCAAAGAGCTCCAACTCATCACTGGCTCCAACATTCCCAGCCACCATTGCATTTTGTATCCCTTCCTCTTGAATGTTCTGCAGACAGCCAATAGCTCCTTCATGACTGCTACCTATTATATTGTGGGCAACACAATAATACTCCACAAAATTGAGGAAAGACATTAGATGTCCTAGTCCCCAAGGCTGTGGACATTCTACCTTACATGGCTAAGGAACCATATAGTCATGATGAAGTTAAGGGAGAGAATCCTGCATCACCAAAGTGGCCTAGTGTCCAGTGTCCTTAGGGGCAGGAAAAGCAGACTTTTTTCTGGCCAAGTCCAAGTGAAGACTGAAGTTTGGGGAAGGATTTAGAGTAAGAGGAATCTCAGTCCACTGCTGCTAAGGATGAAGGTAGTGGTGTTAGTGGCTATGAGTCAAAGAACATGACAGTCCTTCAAGCTGGGGATGGCCTACAGTTGAGAGTCAGTAAAAGATGGGACCCTGAGCCCCATAATCTCAATGAACTACAGTCTCCCAGTGCTGTGGGACAATGGTTTGTACCCTGTCAATTGTATTTTAATAAAACGCTGATTGGCCAGAAGCCAGGAAGTAGAGGCGGGATAACAGGCAGGAAGTAGAGGCAGGGTGACCAGATCAGGAGAATTCTGGGAAGAGGAAAGTTCTCTCTGTAGTTGTGACCCAGCCACAGAAGAAGCAAGATGTGACTGCCTTGCTGAATAAGGTACCGAGCCACGTGGCTAACATAGACAAGAATAATGGGCTAATATAAGTTATAAGAGTTAATAAGAAGCCTGAGCTAATGGGCCAATCAGTCTATAACTAATGTAGATCTCTGTGTGATTTCTTTGGGAACCAGGCAGGACAGAAACCCTGACAACATCCCAGTCTCCGAAGAGTGCAGTAAACAGTCCCCTCTAAAATCCCAATGTCCTGGTCAGTCATGCAAGTCTTCTGAGCTTTGCAAGGCCATGTACTTGTGCTTTTTCTGACACCAAATGTGTTGTCATTTATTGTGGCAGTAATGGGAAACTATGACACTCACATCAACCAGGTCTGTGGTAAAATGTCACAGAGGTCCTTCTGCCAACTTCCCTGAGGTTCCCTTTATTTACTTTGTTTATAAACTTTTAAATTTATTCTTATGTATATGAGTGTTTGCCTGTACTTATATACATAAAAACATGAGTGCTTCCTGGACATGTCCATGCACTGTGTATGGGCAATGCCCTTGGAGGCCAGATACCCTGGAACTGAAGTCGCAGAGGCCTGGGAGCCATCACGTGGGTGTTAGAGATTGAAGCTGGGTCCTCTGCAAGAGCAGTCAGTGCTAACTGAGTGATCGGTCTCTCTGAACTCCATTTACCTTTCTTACGGTGCTTCTAACTCACCAATATAACATTATGTATTCATCTGTCTTCCTGTATCTCACCTTTCTCTCCTAATGCGTGTGAGCTCTATGGACAGGGCATTGGGCTTTGACACTTTGTAGACAGAAACTTAGTATTTGTTGAAGGAATAAATGCTATCAAGAGGTTGAGTTTTATCAGATGCTTTCTGTACATAGATAATCAATTAGATACTTCTTTATTTTGTTAAAGGGGTAGATTGATTCATAAAGATGACAGTTTTAAAATTCTTGTTTCTGGGCTAAAATTCATATGGTCTTGGTGTAAAATCCTTTTTCATATTGTTCTAGATTTGGTTTCTTTTTAAATTTTTTTGTTTGTTTGTTTGTTTGTTTGTTTTTCGAGACAGGGTTTCTCTGTAGCTTTGGAGCCTGTCCTGGAAATAGCTGTTGTAGACCAGGCTGGACTCGAACTCACAGAGATCCACCTGCCTCTGCCTCCCGAGTGCTGGGATTAAAGGCGTGTGCCACCACCACCCGGCCTCTTTTTAAATTTTTATTTTTATGTGTGTGTGTGTGTGTGTGTTGAGAGTTAGTTTAAGTGCACCCTGTGTGTGTAAGTGCCCATGGAGGCCAGAAAGGGGCACCAGATTTCTTGGGACTGGACTTGTAGATTGTTGTGAGCCTCTGTGTGGGTGCTGAGAACCAAACCTGAGTCCTCTGGAAGAGCAATAAGCACTATTAACTGTCAAGTCATCTGTCCAGTCACTGGTATGGTTTTGTTGAAGGTTACATTGCTTGCATCTCTTTTCATGAGACAAAAAAAATCATTTACCATCTTCCTTCTTGCTATTAGTAGGTGAATAGCTTTCATTTTTTT
>PVIU01015865.1:0-46847 GCA_004026605.1 Ondatra zibethicus
ATGCTCTACACACACACACACACACACACACACACACACACACACACACACACACACACACACACCTCACTGCCTGTGGCAGGTGGGAAAGCTGGCTCTGAGATCATGAGAGCAAGAAACCTAGCCCTGCCTCTCCTCAGCTGCAGCACTCAGGAAAGAAGAGCCTGTATCTCACCTGAGCAATACAGCAATGCTGGCCCTGTTGGTGGGTACGAGGGCAAGTGGCCCTGAGGGTGTGAGGGTAGGAGAGCTGAATAGCCCCCCGTACCTCTCTGCTGGGCAACACAGTAGAGTGACCCTGGTGGCGTAGGTGTAGGTGAGCCTGCCCCCAGGGCATGAGAGCTGAAGAACTGGCCCTGCCTCTTGCTGCTCACTGCATAGGGTGAGCTACCTGGGTGGTGCTGGAGAGCTGACCCTGGTGTTGAGGATGAGAGAGCTGGTGGGCTGACCAACCCAACAACCACCCAGGACCAGAACCAGGGCTATGAGTTGGCCTATCCCAACATCCACCCCTATCTAAGAACTGTTGGAGCATGTGAAGGGGCCAGCCCTGCAGTCCCAAAGTTGCAGGATCTCCACGACACAGGACAACAGCAGGATTTCAAGAGGATTCCCAGAGAGGGCCCAGTGTTGATGGTGTAGTGGAAACCAGAGGCCTCGAACCAGACCAACAACTCTCTGCAATGAACACTTGCAAATAAAGATGTATGGACCCAAGGGTACACTGTGTGGCTCACTGTGTCGCATTACAGCTTCCACGATGAGATCTTTCTTTTCTTTTAAGTTTTATTGGTTTTATTTTAGGGGGAGGTTGCAAGGGCAGAGGGTGGTTATGAAGGGACAGGGAGATGAGTGGGATCAAGATGCATAATGTGAAATCCACAAAGAATCAATAAAAAATTTAAAAAAGCAAAGACAAATCCCAACCAATCAAACAAAACTGCCAACATAATCACATATCTGTGAATAAAGTCAGTTTGTTCCATTCTTTCTTTAAAAAGAAAAAAGGCTGCTATGGATGTGGTGTCTCTTCACAGAAATAGAAACGCTAGGATGGTCTCTGTCCTTGTAGGTCAATCAGCAGAGGCCAAGAGAAACCAGCCAGTATCTTCCACTTGTTTTTATCCACACTTAGCTTCTCCTCTACTGTTGGAACACACTCCAAGAACAGAGTCTTGTGAGGAAATTTCTTAGTGCTTGCAAAAAAAAAAAAAAAAACTCGAAGAAACCAAGACAAGAGTCTTGTGACCTCAGTTTCTTCAAAAACACAGAATTGGTCTTGGATTGTATTTTCGTGCCTCTCCCAGGTGCAGCAGATAGGAGTGAGTTTACTTTAGATTATTCGTTACAACTGGCTATTGTTATTTGTTCGTATGCCTCTATGGAAAAACGTGTTTCTGCCACACGCAGTTTGCCCAGCACATGCAGCTTATCCCTGTGACTGGACACTTTACGCAACTGACACTTTTAACCCTCAGAGTATAAACTGTCTGATGCTCTGAAAAAGGTAACTCTTGCATGTGACCTTTGTCTACCTCATATCAACTGCATTCTGTCAAGCCCCACTGCCTCTAGAGCAGGAAACACTCTATTACTGTCCTCTTCTCTGAAGATAGGGCACTTAAGTGTTGTTACTTGTGGATGTGTGTGTTTTTGCACATGTGTGCAAGTATGCGTGTGGAGACCAGAGGACAAATGCACATGCAATCTTCAGGAATGCCATCTACCTGTCTTGAAACCGGGTCTGTCATCAGCCTAGAGCATATGGTTAGGCTAGGCTGGCTATCCAGGGAGCCCTAGGGATCCTGTATCTCTTCATTTCCAACACTGAGATTACAAATGCAAGTCACCATGCTTGATACTTTTCTCTAGGGAATAAGGTAATATATTCTGGAGCCAAATATAAGTGACCATACCTTAGGAACATGGATTTAGGCTACCCCAAGTAGTATGTTCCAATACGGTAACAATTTCCCAAGTTTTATAGCAAGAAAGTCAAAAGCCAAGTACTTTTAAAATTCACTGGTAGGAACATGAAGTTCCTGGGTTACAGAAAAGTGGGGAAATGTTGCTGCAGACTTCAGATACTATCTACTGGCATTTTTAGCCTTTGGGTTGGTAGAAGCTAGTAGTTAGTACTTGCAAAAGGAATTCACCTGATAGTCACAAGGCTGTCAGGTCAGACACAGAGACAGACAATGAATGGCTGCTGAGGAGGATAAAGATAACCCAAGATAATTTTGCTCAAGACGTGGAATATTCCAGCTCCCTATCATCTGTCAGCCTTGTAGAATCTTTAACACAGGTGAGGGCCTGTTAGAAAGTCAGGACTTCAGTTCAAAGTCCCCTCTCTGGAAACTGGCTTTTGCTCTCTTGAAGTATACTTCAATGAATTCTCTCTTTGTCTGTTTTTTGGTTTTTGTTTGTTTGTTTTGTTTTGTTTTTTGTTTTTTGTGCTGGGATGGTTTGAAGGACAAATGTCTCATCTATGCATCTATGCTCATGTATTCGGACACATGGCCTCCAATCGGGGCACTGTTTGGGAAAGTCATGGAAACTTTAGGATACTTGCTGAAGAACTATGTCACTGGGGACAAGCTTTGAAAATTCATAGCCCCATATACCCCTGTTCATCTCCCTGCACCTGCCTCATTGCTGTGAGTAGAAGTTATCTGATATTTCTGCCTCCTGAGTTATGCTGGCCTCGCACGGCTGCTGCTGTGCCCTCTCTGCCATCTTGGATTCTATCCCTTGAGAGCAGTAAGGCAGAATTAACACCTTTCTCCTCTAGGGTGCTTTTGGAAATGACACTTTATCATAGCAATAGAAAAGTAATTAATACATTTAGCAAACTCTTTGCACTGGCATGCCACTGGGCCTTCATATACGGTTTTGTACTTTATGTTTCTCATGGCTACTTTTCCCTCCAGTGCTTGTAGCCGTGGCAGCTGGATGAGTGATTCAGAAGCAGCTGAGGGCCTCTGGCTAGAGCAACAGCCTAGTGTGGCCTGAAGGCTGCCTGGACTGGGACCTGCTGACGCTCATCGGCAGACAAGCTAAGGAGCTGCTCTCCACATCGTGCAGCTGTTCACAGCTCTAAGTCTCTGGCCTAGGCAACTGTTGGGGAGGACAAAGAGCTCAAGGTCAATCAGCTCAGGACTTGGAATATTCCAGCTCACCATAATCAAAAGATCTAGCCAGTCAGTCTTGTAGGAAAGAGAGGATGGCTTGCCATCGACTGTCGGGGTAATACACTCCTCGGGGGATTCTCTTGTTTCAATGTGTGGCCTATTGAATATTTCCTTAGGAAACTGTGTATGGTTTGTTACATGTGATAAGAGGTCCTCCTCTTTTTCTAGCGACAATTTATCAGTCCCTGTCCCCAAAGGCATCTGCTAAGGATAAATGGCGGCACTGAATCATCATTGTCTTCTTGTTCCTTCCAACTTGCGAACTAAAGTATGGATTTCTCAATGATGAACTGGGATCATCAGGTAAAGAATAAGGGGGCTTTAATGTATTGAACATGGACCTTTAAATGAGCACCAGAAGAAGTTGGAAATAAACAGGAACAAAGAAATTAATCATCAAATTCAGATATTAAGGAATGTCAGAGGCTATGCATACACATTCATGAAAGCGTATGCATCTGTTGTGTGATAGACTTTTTCTGAGGAGGTGCAACACACACACATCCACTCACAGGCACACACACAACAGGCCTGAGTAATGATGGTACCAGTGTCTGATTTGGTGAACCAATGGGAGTTTCATTGGGGTTAGTAACAGGGAGTATGGCTGAGGGGTTACGTACAAGGAGCAGGGATAATTCAAAGGTAGCTAGCTGTATCACCAAAAAGTCCACCACAACATGGGTGAGGACTTCCCCAATCAGCTCTTTATACAGCAGTTTGCAGGCAGCTCCACAGCCCACTAGAAACTGTTTACTCCAATTTACTTTGTAGATAGGGGCCTTCAAAAACTTCCAAGCTGCTGCTCTTTCCCTGATACGTGACCTTTTGTTTGCTGCCTGTTTATCACCCGAGGCTCCTGAGAACTTCCCCTCCTTCCTGCAAGCAAATGATTCAGTTTGGAGGGAATGTTGCAGTTCTGTTGAACATGCCATATATCAGTGTCTCAAAAAGCAAATCAAAAAATAAATTTTAGAGGAAACTAAGGTTCTGCTGCACAGCAAAGGAGAATCTCCACAGCATGAAAATACAATCTAAAGAACAAAATATTTAGAAACAACTCATCTGATAGAAAGCTCACATGCAAAAGACACATGGAACACAACTCAATATCAAGGAAACGACACAATTCGTACATGGGTAAAGGAGCTGAACAGATATTTTTCTTTTAGAGGTGGGCAAGAACGAGGTTGAGATAGGGTTTCTTCATGTAACCCTGGGTGTCTTGGAACTTGCTATATAGACCAGGCTGTTCTAGAACTCACGGAGATCTGCCTGCCTTTGCCTCCTCTGGGATTAAAGAGGTGCACCACCATACCTGGCAAGACATTGCTCAAATAAGACAAATGACTGTCCAGCAGGTATATGAATAAAACCTCCAGTGCTGCTAACTGTAAGAGAAATAAAAATCATAATGAGGTATCACTTCACACCTGTTTGGATGGCTATTCTCAAAGATGAAAGATGAAAGATGAGTGTTGATGATGAAGTAGATAAAAGGAGACCTTTGTACTCTGCTGGAAGAAGTGTAAATCAATAGAACAATTATGCCGAACTGTACAGATCCTCCAAACAAAAATTAACAAGAACAATCAGATGACCCATCAAATCCCACTATGGGATATCTATCCAAAGGCCTTGAAGTCAGCATGGTAAAGAAACAACTGCACTCCCATATTCACTAAGGCGTTAGTCACAGTACGTTAGATATCCAGTCAAACAAAGTGCCATCAACTGCTGAGTGGATAAGTACAACGTATACATATGTACATCATCACATATGCACATACTATGCAGTCTTAAAAAGAAAAATAAAGAGGAAAACTCCTGTTATAAGCAATAGCATGAATAACCTTGGAAGAAACAATGCTAAATGAAAAGAGTTAAGCACAGAAAATCAAAAAGCTTATGACCTTGATCATACGTGAGATCCACAAAAGCTGAACTCTTACTGGTGTGCTGTATTTTTGCTATCAGAGCGTAACTTGAATGCTTTGAATTGGTGAATATTCAGAATGTGGGGCAAAGTACCATATTATTTCAGTTACCTAAAGCGCAGTGAGTGCTATGTATTCACACACAGGAACCAGAAGCACACGACCAGCGGAATCCATTTTGACGGTGGCTTCTTGGCACTTTCTGGGTTTTGTTTCCTGTAATGCATATGTGTGTTAATTATTTTAGTTGTTGGGATAGAGTACCGGGACAAAAAGCAGGTTTTGAAAGAGTTTCACATGGCTTATCCTTCTGGAGGGATAGAGTCCATCAAGGCAGGGAATGCAGGACAGCAGGCAGGGATGATGTGTCAAGGGCGGGACTGATCATACTTCTTTCCCGTAGAGGAAGCGGAAAGAGAGAACAGGAAGTGGAGCCAGGCTATAAAACCTCAAATGCCCCTCCCCCACCATTTAAGTACTTCTTCCAGGAGAACTCACCTCCTAAAGGCTCCACAACCTTGCCAAACACCAACAACAACTAGAGACCATGTGTGCAAATACATGACTCTATGAGGGTCATTTTATTCAAACTATCACACATGTTAAATTAAAAATGTATTCTTTTCTTTTTAAAGTTAAACTGAGGTTAGGGATCAAGCTCAGAGGTAGAATGCTCCCATAGCATGCACAAAACCCTAAATTTGGCCCCTAACACTATTCAAGGGCATCCTTTGCTACACAGTGAGTCTGAAGTAACCTCGGCTATAAAGATAATGTCTCAAAAAAAAAAACCATAATGGGGCTATAAAGATGGCTCAGCAAATAAAGTCTCTTGCCACCAAGACTGACAACCTGGGTGTGGTTTCTCAGAACCCACATGGAAAGGAGAACGGACTCCTGAAAGATGTATTCTGACCTCCACACACACATCATGGTTCACGAACCCACATTCATATGAACACAGATAAATATATGTAGAAATATTAAGATGAAATAAATAAGTAGTTGTAGCAACAGTAGTAGGGAGTAGAGTGTTGAATGACTTAGGGCACTGCCTTTTTACAAGTAAGTCTGACTTTCAAGGAAAATAGAAACCATAGATACTTTCTCTGTTGTCTACTCTCAGAATTCCTTTCTCTGGCTTCTCTTCAGCTCCCAGGCTCTGCTCTGCTCTAGTCCATCAAAGGTTAATTAATCAGTGAGCAGTTAGCAGAGTAAGCTGCTTAAGGAAGATCCTGAAACAAAATATTCATGTCACAATAGGAGACAAAATGTCAGGGGGAAGAATCAGTAACTGGAAATGACAGGACATAGGGTTAACAGGGAAGTCTGAGTTCCATGAACCTACCTCATACACTCTGTCTAGGTGACATTTCCCTATTCCTAGAAATCAGTCATTTATTACTGAACTGATTTGATTTTTAGTGCACCTCTAGGGATATCCAGTTAGATGAATTGCTTTCCTTTCTGAGTTATATGTCAGAAAGTCATAGAAAATAAGCAATCAGACATTTTTAATTTTTTAAAATTCTTTCTTCCTAATTACCTTCCTCAATCTCTAATTAAAGCCACTTTTTTTTTCTCAAAAAGAAAATGACCTCTAAAAGACTAGCCAGCATGTGCAGAGACAAACATCTGGAAGCCAGATTGGAACTCATGCTTTTTAATGGGCTCTGCTGCAGCAAACTTCAGACTGATCCATTGGAAGTGAATTGAGCAAAAGACCCACAAAGAAGAACATGGAGGCAAGAGAGAAACTGAAATTCTAGCAAGGTTAAAAGTGTTGTTTTCTGTTATTTACTTCTTGTATTTCCCTGTTCTCCTATGTTTCTCTCTTCCTTGATCCTCATTTCAGTTTAGAGCATCCTATTGTAGTTTAGTGATAATTAATACTTGCAGCCGCAAATGACACTTTTCTTCAAATGGTTGGATAGAATAGTTTTACCTTCTGAGTTCTCCCTTCCTGTGTGTACATCAAGATATGATGCCTTAGACTAGGGTTCTCAACTTTGGTATTTGTGATGTTTGGGGTTGGATAGCTCTCTTTTGAGGTGCCTGTCTTGTAGTCCACTCTGGAGACGCCAGAACAATAACCCCTCCAAAAGATTTTCTCCAGGCATTGCTAAATTTCCCAGCCCAAACCTGCCTATTCATTTATGTCTACTGATTTATAATAACATATTTCTTAGTACTCTAGGTTTATCATGACTATAATTAATTAAAATATAAAACTTTTTTCTAAAAGTCTTGAGCTAGATACTTTTATTCATAAGTCATAACTGGTTTCATATCATTTTAAATGTTCTTCACATTCTTCTAGTCATGGCAATACCTAGTTCTTATGAAATTAAGGTTTTGTCATATAAATGTTATGTCACTGCCTAGCTTGAACCCATGAATGACTGGGCATTGTTTCCATCACCATTTCTTCTGTTGTCTCTCCAGTGTACCAGCCTATGGCATGATCACAATTGCAGCATCCACATTTCCTCCCTTGTTCTTTGAAAGTAACCCCATCTTCTATCTATTTTCCATTCTGCTTCATTTTCAACTTTTTGTTTTGTTCTCTAGCCAATCTCTTTTTTTTCCCAGGGTTTCATCAAGAATCCCTGCTGTCTTTGGTTTAAGCGGCCTATTATATGGAACACTATCAAAGGCTTTCTGAAAATTGAGATTATCCATGTTGTATGCATTACCATTCTCCAACATGTCTGTAAGCTGCTCCAAAGTATACAAAAGAACCAGGGAAGTTAGATAGATAGCATCTTTCTGCAGAAACCCTCATTGCCCTTATATTTTCTTAAGCCAAAAAACCAATCTGAATAGGGGAGATACTTGTTGAGTGTGTTTTTAATGCATTCCAAATATTTACATGTTTGGCATCCTGTCGATCCCCATCTTGGCAGGCTGATAAAATTGTTCTTCTGGAAACCATGGAGATTTGTAGCCATAGCTTGTGTCTTCTCCAGATACTGTTGGCTTTGGCTAGTTCAGAGTTAACTACCAGTTATTGAACCCTTACCAACAGCTTGTACACCGTATCTACCTGATCTTTATGAGCAATGCATGTGGTAGGAGGGACTTGTTTCTTCCCTTTACAGATACGTGAAAGGGGTTTCAAAGGCTGGGGTCATAAAATAAGTGGCACACTCAAATTTAAATTCGGATGTTCTGACTTCTACTTTGGTCTCCCTCCTCCACAACAATGGTTTCTCATTAACTAACACCATCCTCATTGCTCAAATTGTAGGCCTTTACTAGCAACTTCAGTAACACCTGTATCAGTTACTATGAGAAAACACCATGACCAAGGCAACTTAGAGAAGATGGGGTTTATTTGTTCTCGTCCAGAGGGATAAAAGTCTGTAATGGGGTTTATTTGGTCTCGTCCACAGGTCGGGCAGCAATTCAGACACAGGTGTCAAAGGTAATGGCCAGGCACACAGCATTGACCGACTGCAATGAGGGCTCCACCTTTCAGACAGCCTCACTTGGATTGAGACTCTGGGTTATTTTTGCTAACCTTACTTATACTTTATTTATAAATAGTACCTTTTAGATTTTTTTCCCATAAATGTTTAAATTAGCAGCAGGATCAGGATGACTGAATGAATCTCTTCTAAGACAGGATCTCATGTAGCACAGGATGGCCTTGCGCTCTCTATGAAGGCAAGAAATGCCTTGGACTTCTCTTCCCCCTGTCTCCATTTCTCAAATGCTGGGATTGGTGCCACCATGTCTGCTTTATGTGGTGCTAGGGATCAACATCAGGGTAGGCAAGCACCCTAGCAACTAAGCTCTATCTTCAGTCCTTGAAAGTGAGTCTCTTGAGGTAGGTTTTTGTGACAACACAGGATTCCTTGGTGATCTTGATTCTATACTAGTCCATTAATATGCAATAGATACACAGGGGCCATGGTGAGCATTAAAGGCCATGTAATATTTGCACATCTGTACTACTTTGAATATGTAGATTTTTCCATTGGAAGTTTAAACCCCAATGGCACAGTGTTAAGATATGGGACTATTCCTTTATCTATATTCCCGTGTATATGTATGTGCATGTTTGCATGTGTGTGGCCACACATATATGTGTATGCATGTGGAGGCCCAAGAGTATGTTGGGAATGATCCTTGATTTCTCTTCTGCCTTATTCATTGACACATGGCCTCTTACTTAAACATGGAGCCTGCCAATATGACTTGTATCACTGGCAAGCATAATCTGTGAACTGTTTCGTCCCTGCCTTGGAATTACAAGCCAGCCACATTGTATACCAGATATTTACATGTCGTGATAGTTAATTTTTGTCAACTTAATACAAAATAGAGTCACCTAAGAAGAGAGAATCTCAGTTGAGGAATTTCCTTCACTGTATTAGAATGTAGGCATAACCACGGAGAATTTGCTCACATGATAAAATTGATGTGAGTGGGCACAGCACTTAGTGGTGCCACCACTGAACAGATGCTCCGGCAAGATGAAATAAACCTTTCCCTCTCCAAGCTGCTTTTGGTCATGGTGTTTTATGATGCAACAGAAAGCAAATTAGGGCATATGGATTCTGGGAATCCAAATGAAGCTCCTCACACCTTGCACAGCAAGTGTTTTAACGGCTGAGACATGGTCCCATTCTGAGAAGACTGTGTCATGAGGGCACTGCCCTCATGACCTCATAATGGATTAAGAACACTATCTGGGGAGAGTTCATTTAAAAGTTTGCTCTATTTCTCAAGCCTTTAGCACATTAGCATGGAGCCAGAAGGCCTCTGCCAGTTGCTGCCCTTCAATCTTTGACTTCCCAGCATCACATGCCACTGTTTACCCAGACCTGTATTCTGTTATTGCTGTGGTAAACAGGCTAACCAAGTTAGGGTTTCTATTGTGGTGAAGAGACACCCTTAGCACAGCAACTTTTGTAATGGAAAAGCATTTAATTGATGGGGGAGGCTTACAGTTCAAAGGTTCAGTCCATTGTCATCATGGTGGGGAGCATGGCAGTATGCAGGTAGATCAGAAGGCAACAGGAAGCAGATTGAGTCACTGGGTGGTATCTTGGAACATAGGAACCTCAAAGCTCACCTCCACAGTGACACACTTCCTCCAACAAAGCCACACCTACTCCAAAAAGTCACACCTCCTAATAGGCCACTCTCTATGAACTTATGGAAGCCAATTCCATTCAGACTATCACACCCAGTAGCTCTCATCACTAGAAATATGGGGGAACTGAAATATGCACTTTCCATTCGTCCATTCCTTTAATCTACCACTCAGGATTATGTCCATTTATAAGGGACAACTAGGACCTGGAGAACAAAGATGAGTCACAGAGCCACTTCCTTCTAGAAATTTATGATCTGTCCTAATTCTGTTTCATATTCATCTTTAATCATCTGGTCATCACATATTTTCCTCTCTCTCCCTAAACCACCTCTAGGCTGATAGGTCCATGCAAAGGGATTTCCTTCTTTTGTTCTGTTTTGGTTCATTAATAGCAATGTTCTGGTTCCTGGCTCTCAAAGTTCATCAAAACTCAGCCTCAAAAGAGAGGAGACATTTTCTTTGCATTCATTTAAGTACAGGATGACTACATGAGTAAACACATTTTCATTTATTAAACTCAGTTGGAATTCTCTGAGTCTCTGAGATAGGCTTGGCTATTTCATGCTTCCTTACCTTTAGATATGGCTCTTGGCCCCTTTTCTCTTTAAGAATATCTTTCCTCTCTCTCTCTCTCTCTCTCTCTCTCTCTCTCTCTCTCTCTCGGAAATATAACAGAAAAGCCAGGCACAGTGGCATATGTCTTTAATACCAACCCTTGAGAAGCGGGTAGAACTAGCCTCGTCTATATAGCCAGTTTCAGGTCAGTCAGGGCTACACAGTGAGACTTTGTCTCAAACAATAAAAATAAACACACAACACAGAAGAGCAAATTAAGAAATATAACCATGCTAGAACTACTCCAGTATTTTCCTAAAGATGTTCTATGTCAGAGGATGCTGGTACCCTTAAAGGATGAAGGAAGAAAACCGTAGGTGGGACCTGAGGGTCAGTACTATGCAGGAAACTCACCCTGCCCATCTCTTTCATGAATGCTCCATCCTAAGCCAGAAGCAGAGACCTACAGCCAAACATTAAGCAGAGACAGAGTACAAACTGGAGATCACCATCAGGTCCCTACCCATGGGAGCTCAAGGAACCCCTTGGAAGAGAGGGAGGAAGAATTGTAGGAGCCAGATGGTTGAGAACACCAGGAAAACACGACCCAAAGAATCAAGTAAGCAGGGCTCACAGAGACTGAAGTGGCAAACATGGAGCCTGCCTGGGTCTGTACTAGGTCTTCTGCGTATACATTATGGTTGTGTAGTTTAGTATTCTTGTGGCACTCCTAAAGTGGGAGTGGGGGTATCTCTGACCCTTTTGCCTACATATGGGACCCTTTTGCTCCTACTGGGTTGCCTTATCCAGCCTTGTTATGAGGGTTTGTACCTAGTCTTATTGTGACTGAGGCCTGATTCTTTCAGAAGGGAAAGGAGGACTGAATTTGGGGGAGAGCAGTACTATGCAGGAAACTCACCAGTGAAGGGGACTGGGAGGAGCACCATGAGGGGAAGCTGTGGATTGTATGAGAGACTAATGAAGAAAAAGAATTCTCCATTCTAAATATTTATCCCCATCAATCTGTGCTGCTCTCAGCCATAGTCAATGGAACTTCTTTTTCCAGTGGGCAGCGGTTAATGCAGGGATCCTAAATAATCAATGTGCTGAGAGTAAGTTATTATTGGGTGCTCATCCTTAAATGGGACATCGACATCACCCCGTCCAAGGCTTAGAAAACATCCTGAAGAGGGAAGAGAAAGAACAAGAGAATGGGAAGGAGTGTTATGAAATGCTGTCCTCTGGACATGACATGGCTGTTGCACTGGACTCACAGCGACCTTGAATACCTGCAGAGGACTGGGCCAATCAACATTCCATCATGGGTAGGGAAGGGGCTCATGAGGCCCCACCCCTCCTGAGGAGCTAAAAGCAGTTAACCATTGCTTGGGGAAGGGGAGATCATGTCTCACAGACAGACACATTGTTCCCACTCAAGCCAACAACTCTCTACCCATACTCATGAAGGAACCCTAATTAAGTATACTGAAGCACAAAAACATGAAATTGGGGAGAAGGGGTTCATTGGGAGCGGAAGGCTGATAAGGGAATATAAAGATGTAGGATATGATCAAAGTACAGCATATATATATATATATATATATATATATATATATATATATATATAACTTAAAAAGTGCTCCAGCCATTTGCAGACACATATTTCCAGTAATAGGAGATAATATATGGATGAACAGTTTGATTACTTGTTTTACTTTACATGACTTCAGATGGGCTTGGTATGGCACTGTCTGGGCTCCCAGTTCTAGTCATAATAACCATAGTGGCAATGTAAAACTGCTACATACATGACAGACTTTCTCACTCAGCTAGGAACTGTGACATGGTTTATGGAAAGATATTGCCACACTGAACAACACGTGCATGAAATTCATGTTAAAAAAAAAAAGACCCCATTCTGATGATTTGGAGTCTGGAAAGTGAAGGATGTGAGAGCATTTGCAGCAGCGAGGCTCTTCAGTCCACGGTCTTCTCACTGGCTGAGCATGAGACACAGTTGTTGGGGTGGTAGAGATAGCACTACTAGCAGCCTTCTGATACCTGTCGCAGCAAGTGTGGCATGACTTTTAAACTATTAGCCCAGAGGCAACCCCCTGACTCCTGCTCTACTTTTTCTACCTTAAATATTTAGATTATTTTCTGCATGTAATTTTGCAGAGGGCAATATTTGGCACTATGATAGAGAACTGGGGTTATCTAACCTTCCCGGTTCAACGACAGTGATGACCTCAACACCATATTTATTTATATCATCCCACCATATAATGTAAGCATAATTGTAAACTGACTACAATCTCATGAACAACCTTGAAACTGGGGAATATACTAACTACATATACATTCCTTGCCATTTTATAGATCTGCCTTTATGTATAAATAGTATTTCTTCTCTTTCGCTTGCCAATTGCTTCATACCACGTTATGAAAATAGCAGTTATTTTTAACAGGTACTTCTTGGGTTACAGGGCATAACATTTCAATTGTAATTAAAGGAATAACAAAAATTATCCAGAATAAGGTAGGCACTGTGGTGCATGCTTGTAATCTCAGCACTCTGGAGGTGAAGGCAGGAAGATCAGAAGTCCAAAGCCATTTTTGGCTAGTTCAAGGCCAGCACGGATTGCATAAGACCCTGTCTCAGAAAAAGAATAAATAAAATACCCAGATATGGATCATGCAATTGATGAAACGTATTTTATCCTGCAGAGATTTTTCTATGTGTATAAATTCTAATTATATTTCATAAGGTGTGGCCATGTTGGTGCCATTTCCGGGATATTTATGACTCAGAATGTTAAATAGTCAAAGGAATGGACAGAATTGTTCAATCAGCCGTCACTATCCTTTTCCATGCTTTGGTCTGCTTTATGTGAGTTCTGCCATGAGTTAGTTGCTCTTACAAAGAAAAATAAATCCATCTGCAAAGTATCCGGGAATGATGTAAGACAGGAAAATTTGACATTTTGTAGGCTGCATACCAAGTTAGACAGGTAGATGTGAGTGTGCGTGGCTGTTGATTTCTATCATCCAGCATCCACTTACAAGCTTTGTGGGAATGACACATAAGTGGCTCTTGTAACCATGGCAACGGTAGCCTCTGGATCTCTGGATGACAGCTATAGTTATACAACTTAGAAATCAGCAACCCCATTATTTTTATTCCTTCATCTGTTCGAATTGCCTCCTTTCATTTAATTTTCCTAAGCTCTTTATGGTGAAAATAAAAGGAATTTCTACTTTCTGTATTGAAATTTGGGTATATACAGATGTAGGCATACTCTCCATCCACAGGCATACAAAAAATGCGGCCCTGGATGTATGTCTGTGGAACAAGTTACGTGACATATTGTTAAGCAGTAAAAAGATGAGATACACAAGCAGTTTTATACAGCATCTGGTATATGTGTATATAGGATATCTCTGCAATGATATGTAAGAAAATCATAACAGAGAATGCCCACAAAAGAGAAATCAGGTGGCTGAAAGTTGAATGCAAAGGAAACTTTTCATTTGACACCCTTTATACTTAGGGAATTTTTAGCAACTGAGTATATTATAGTAACAACAACAAAAAAGCACATCTAAAAAAGAGAATATCTAAAAGAGCTTCTGATGTAGGGTGAAGAGGGAAAACCTGAAAACCAAGGGACCATCACATGTAAAGGAAGAGGTGTATACAAAAGAAACCAAGAGCCTTGGGGAACAGCAGCCAAGGGAGTAGAGTGTTAGGGGAGGAAAGGATACTTAACTGGACAGATACTAGAGGATGGTTACAAAGAGACTGGAAACTCTGGTCTCACTTAGTTTAGCTTCATGGTACTACTTTTCATTAGAAGTGGCCACATCAGCAGGTACTCACAAGCTTGGCTCTGTTTATCCAGACTCTAGGATGCTTTCTTTCCTCCTGTGGTGTTTTCTCCCTGTGTCCAAGAATGCGGTTTGATTCTAACTGGTTCTGTATTCCATCATGGTGACTAGGATTTTACCCAACCACCTTGGTGAAGAGGAAGGACTTCTACTTTGGGCCAGCTCTGTGCCCAGCCTGAGGCCAGGAAATATTTGCTATCAGAATGAAGAACGTAGAAAGTCCAGTTAGGCAAATGTGGTGGTTATTTTTTTTTTTTGTCAACTTGACACAAATCTAAATGTACCTGGAAGAGGGAATCTCAACTGAGGAATTTTCTTTATCAATATAGCCTGTGGCCATGTCTGTAAGACATTTCCTTAATTGCTACTTGGTGTAGGAGAACCCAGTCCACTGTGGGCCTTACAATCTCTAGGCAGGTTAGCCTAGGCTGTATAGGAAAGTAGCTGAGTGGTGGGCATGCAAGCTGGTACAACCCCTTTGGGTGTCAGTGTGGCGATTTCTCAGAAAATTAGGAAACAACCTTCCTCAAGACCCAGTAATACCACTTTTGGGTATATTTCCAAAGGATGCTCAATCATGCCACAAGGATATGTGCTCAACTATGTTCATAGCAGCATTGTTTGTCATAGCCAGAATCTGGAAACAACCTAATGCTCCTCGACCAAACAGTGAATAAGGAAAATGTGGTACATTTACATAATGGAGTACTATACAGCAGAAAAAAACCCAACATCTTGAATTTTGCAGGAAAATGGATAGAAATAGAAAACATTATTTTGAGTGAGGTAACCCAGACACAGAAAGACAATTTTCACATGTACTCACTGTGACATGACAGTTTAAAAACTCATGGTTTTTAAACATAAAGCAAAGAAAGTCAGCCTACAAAGCACAATCCCAGAGAACTTAGACAACAAGGAGGACACAAAGAGAGACTTACATAGATCTAATCTATATGGGAAGCAGAAAGTAGAAAAAGACAAGATCTCCTGAGTAAATTGGGAGCATAGGGACCTTGGGGGAGGGTTGAAGGGGGGAGAGGAGAAGAGAAAAATGTAGAGCTCAATAAATACCAATAAAAAAATGTGCTAGTTCTTGTAAAAAAAAAAAGTAGCTGAGCAGTTCAAGGGAAGTGAACCAGTAAGCAGCGTTCCTCCTGGGTCTCTGATTCAGTTCCTTCTTGGCTTCTTTTTTAGTTAATTAGGGTTTCTACTGCTATGGTAAAAGACCATGACCAAAGCAAACATAGGGAGGAAAGGGTTTGCATGTTTTTTTTTTCTCTTAACTCTTTAGGTGCCCACCACATGCTTCCAAATAAATACATGGAAACTTATGAATGCCTGGCCTTAGCTTGGCTTGTTTCTAGCCAGCTTTTCTAACTTAAATTATCCCCTTTTTTCTTTAACAACATTTTGTCTCTGGTGGATGTCTCGTTCTACTGCTATCCACTTCATTATTTTGAGATAGGGCCTCTTTCTGAACCTAGAGCTCACTGGTTAGGTTAGGATACCTGGCCAGCAAGCTCCAAGGAATCCTACTGACTCACCCCACACTTCATACTGTAATTACAGGTATTACCAATGTGTTGTGCCTGATTTTTAAAGTGGGTGACAGGGATCAAACTGAGGTCCTCATCCTTGTAGAACAAGTACTTTACCTACTAAGTCATCTCTCCAGGCCCATTTTTGGTATAGGCTTTACTATATGTTATCTTTGTATAATGAAGATTAACCCAGGTAACTAATCCTTAATCTGATGATTGAGTTAATAGTCTCATGATCATTAAATCACTTGGAAATTGCTTCAAGAGTTTTGGTTTTCATCCTGGCCATTAGCTCAGGAAACATTGCTGTTTTGGGGGGGGATATATGAGCCATAAGCAGGGAAAGGGGATGCAAGATGCTGTCTTCTGGACATGCAATCATAAACTCCCAACAACTGCATATGACTGCACGGGATCTGTATAAAAATGGGCCCATCAACAGCCAAGCATGGATGGAGGAGGGGACCAGGGTGCCCTATCCCTTACTGTTGATCTACTACTGCTTATTGCCAGAGTCAGGGAGTGGGCATCATTGCCTTCAGTTGTATATATACTGATGCCCCTCAAACCCCCTCCTCTGCTCCAATGGATAGTTCCAATGCAGGGTTAATACAAATGGCCCTGGTTAGACTAAATAGGTACCAAAACAAAGCTAAAAGACATGAATCTGGTACAGTGACTAATAGAGTGGGGTGGGGTTGAAAGGGATGAAGAGGGATAAGAAAAGAATGGAGATGAGTAATCAGAATGCATTATACATGTATTAAACTATCAAAGAACTAATTCAATTGTAAAAAAGAGATTCAGTTTTAAAAACAGCAGCATGGTATCTTATAAACATCCATTTATAGATTGGAATAAAATGGCAGCATACAAATAGCTGTGGTGCCTAGGAAACAGAAAAGCCCATAATAAATCTTCAGTGTCACTTGATTCTCTTTATCACTCCTCCAGAAACTTAAAAACAAAATTCATTACAGGGACCCAAGAGCCATGTTTCAAATGTGCTCTAAAATGATAAAAAAAAATTTTTAAAAAACGCTGTTTTTAAGATGCACTGACTAGAATAGAAACATTTATGATCAAGAAATCAACAACTCTCAGAATATGGTTAACAACACAATTTACAGATCGTGTATATTTTGGTCCCCAATCAAGGTTCGCTGACAACTCAAAATTATTTCATTCTTCTTATGTGGAGTCATTTTGTATGAAATCACTCAAGGAGACAGTCATCTTACTCAAAAACATCCTGTTAATCTTCAGGAAGCAAACTGCGTGTGAATAACACATGCAATGTTCCCTTTAAGTCACCTCCAGAACATTTCAAGAACTCTCAGCCTTTGATATTTGGAGAGTGTCACAATTATTTCAATTATTAAAAAAGATTTCAGATTTTGTAACTTTCAGAAATTTGTCCTGTAACTTTTTCTAGAAATCTAACAGTAAAGGCATTCCTGTAATTTGGTTTTTTGTCACTGATAGACTCTCAATATCAAGGCTGAAATAATAACATGACTGCAATGTTAGTGTCCTTTTTATGCAAATAATATGCCCCAGGCTCATGCTAATTTGATATGACCCAGGTGGCAGAGGGCACAGATTATAGAGCAATCCAAAGACACTGCTATTTGAAACCTCTTTAGAGTTTAACAAGCTTCTTTCAAAGCTGGTAAAACTTGTTGGGATGCTCACGGGTAAACTGAGAAAGAAGGGCATGGGAATTTGAGTAGCTTGGAAAACACCTTACTGTTCTGTTGTGTATTTGTTGGTCACTTTGGGAAAACCCCTTAACAGTTCTGACACTTAGCTTTCCTATTTTTAAATAGAGACAAAATCTAAATTCAAGCTGGGTATGGTGGCACACACCTGTAATCCCAGCACTGGGTGGGGGTGGAGGCAGGGGATCAGGAGTTCAAACTCATCTTTGGCTACATAATGAGGCCAGTCTAGGACACGTGAAACCCTGCTTCAAAACAAAACAATCTGCCTTTAAAGAGTATTTATAGAGCTAGAGAAACAACCAGTGTAAAGCGTGGTCTATAGCCACTTGCTTTGCTAACTCACAGTAGGTCCCCAACCTGACTATATAAGGTTGGGGATCAAAAGTTCATTTTTAAAAAAATATCACCAGAGACAAAATGGGTTTTACTCAGACTTAGCAATGGTTGTAAATAATCATTGGCACCGCCTTCTAATGCACCAGCTGACCTTAATTAAGTAGAGTGTTGCAAGAGAATGTTAATTACATGCTCCAATTCTCAATCCATCAGAAGCAACTATACTGGAGCATTGGCATTAATGCGTTTGGTCTTTAAACAGCAACACATGACAAGCAACCCACAAAGATAACAGTGGGGCTAAGAATATATAGAAAGGTTCCCATTCTTGGATATAGAGACACTGGATCTCACCCTGGGATTGCCATTCAGGAGATCTAGGCAACTTCACAAAACTCCTTTGGTGGTCCAGATTTAGTTTTGTTAATGTGCTTTTGTTGTTGTTACTAAAGAATTAGTTTCCCAAGGGTTGATACTTATCTTTCTACAGCATACTCCAAAAGGCTTCAAAATGTAGGTGTGCTGTGGGAATTTGTTTCAGACTTATGATTGGCTGCTAGTCCAAGACAGGCATTTCACATGTGAATACTGTTGCTATTTATAAAGTGACAGCTATTTGACCCTGGAGTCTTGCTTCCCAAGCACAGCTGTATGGTTTTGTCTTGTGGAGTGATTAGGAACGTCACAGTCAGCCTGAACTAACATGCCAACTTGGGATAAATCTGTTTTGGTTTCCATATTGAGTGAAAATGAGTGTAATACTGACAGAGGCACAGGCAAGGGGTTAGATAGGAGGTAAGCAAGGAACACAGCAACTGCATCTTGGTATCTTTGTCTCCTGATAGAGCAGTCCTCTATGGTCAAACATGCTTGAAGTTGCAGTTAAGATGTTCCCAGTGTACCAGAAACTAGGGCCTTTTCCCACATGTCAACACCCTGGAAGGCCCCATATCTTCAAAAGATCTGATGTCATTACTATACCATTTGCATTATGGGGTGGTTTTTGTTTTTGTTTTTGGAGACAGGGTTTCTCTGTAAGTTTTGGAGCCTGTCCTGGAACTAGTTCTTGTAGACCAGGCTGGCCTCAAACTCACAGAGATCTGCCTGCCTCTGTCTCCTGAGTGCTGGATTAAAGGCGTGCGCCACCACTGCCCTGCTATGGAGTGGCTCTATTGTTGTTTCTATATGAATTTCTATAGTGACACACTAGAAAGTTTTAGTTTATCAAATTTTCAGTTAGTTTGATTATTTACTAACTTACTTATTTATTTGCTTACTTACTTGAGACAGAATCACACTATGTAGCCCAGGAAGACCTCAAACTGACAAAAGATTCTCCTGCATCTTTCTCCCAAGCACCACCACACTGGGCTTCAGCCTCTTTTCTTATACAGTCCAGGCCCAACTGCCCACAGATGGCACAGCCCACATTGTGTTGGGCCTTCCTTCATCAATTATGCTGTAATAAAATACCATAAACAAAAAAGCATCTTGGAGAGGAAATGGTTTATTTTAGATTACAGATCTACACCACAGTTCATAACTGATAGAAGACAGGGCAGGCACCTGGAGGTGGGCAGCTGGCGCAGAGGCTATGTAGGAGTGCTGCTTACTGGCTTTTTTCCTTGTGGATTGCTCAGCCTGCTTTGTAATAGCACCCAGGACCACCAGCCCAGAAGTGGTACCACCCACAGTGTGTGGGGTTCTCCCACATCAATAAAGAAAACACCCCCACAGGCTTGCTCACAAAGCAATCAGGTAGTGGCATTTTTCTCAATTGAGGGTCCCTCTTTCCAAATGACTCCAGGTTTGTGTCAAGTTAACAAAAAACAATCAGAACAATTATTAATCAGGAAAATAGCCCCCTCCCCAGATCAGACTGAAGGAGGCAATTCCTTAACTGATGTTCCTTCTCCAATGTGCTCTCCAAAGGCCTTTCCTGAACTCTCACAGCAGCAGGCCTTAGCTGCTATGATTCCTTCAATCCTGCTGCCTGCATGCCATCACAAACAGTACCACGTGGGACTCTAACACATTACGAAGTTTAGCTACCAGTTTGAGATGCTGCCCGGGACCCCAGCTCATGTGTGCTGGCTGTAAAAGATTTTGCCACAATGAGTCCTGCTCCCCTCAGTCAAAAATGGTTTTTTATTGAAAAAATTTGTATACAATAATTTCTGGTCATTTTCTTCTTCCTCAATTCCTCCCATATCCTCCCTGCCAACCCAACTCCAACCCCTTTATTTCTCTCTCTCCCTTTACAAAACAAAGAGCCAAATAAAACACACACACACACACAATGAAAACCATAATATACAAGCAAAAGACAAAGACCCCCCGCCCCAAATCCCTAAACAAAGCAATATGAAACCAAAAAATCTACTAAAGTAGTATGAGTTTGTTTGGTGTTGGTTCTCAACTGATGGGCATGAGGTGTCAACTGCAGATAGCTTCTTCGTTAGGGGTGGGAGCAGTGTCTACTTCCTCCTCTCAGTGCTGGGGCCTCGTCTAGCTTGAACCCGGACAGGCCCTGTGAGTGCTGAATGAGGCTGGTCTCTTGTTAATCACAGATGATTTTCCAGTTGCTGATAACTAGCTTCAATTGTTCCAGGAAAAAAAAATGGTTCCAGAAGGTTTTACTTCTACAGATTCTAACCCAAGATATCACACAAATGGCCCTGATGGATTTTGCTTCCCTTTGAAACTTCACAAGCCAAGTCTCCAGTTGTCTGAACCTTTCTCAATGATCTTCGAAGATCATGAAGTCCTCAGCATTCAACAGCCTTTTTGAGCACAAAGCTTCAAAATCCTTCCACAATCCCTCCCAAAGCCAACATGGTCAGGTTCACCACAGCACATTCCTGGTACTGATTTTGTCCTATTTACTTTTCCTTTTGCTGCGATAAACACCATGGCCAAAAGCAACTTGAGAAGAAAGGAGTTTGTTTGGCTTACAGTTTATATAGTTCATCATCTGGGGAAGCTAAGGCAGGAACTCAGAACAAGAAGTGAAGCAGAGCCCATGAAGGAATGCTGTTATACTGGCTTGCTCAGCTACCTTTCTGATACAGCCTAGGCCCTCTTGCCCATGGATAACACTGCTCACAGTGGGCTGGTGTTGCAATGAGGGGCTCGGACTGCGTTCCCAGCGCAGGGCCCCTTGTGCCATCCGGCTCCTGGTGTGTACCCGAAATAATTACACGGAAACTGTATTCATGGAAATACTGCCTGGCCCATTAGCTCTAGCCTCTTATTGGCTACCTCTCACATATTTGTTTAACCCATTTCTAATAATCTGTGTGTCACCACGAGTCGTGGCTTACCAGGAAAGACTCAGCCTGTCTTCATGGCGGGCGGCTCTCTCTGGCTCTGTCCCCTTCCCAGTATCCTGTTCTCTTTCTCCTGTCTATCTAAGTCCTGCCCTATCAGAAGGCCAAGCCAGTTTCTTTATTAACCAATAAAAGCAACCCAAATACAGAAGGACCCTCCTACACCAGGCTGGGCCTTCTTACATCGATCATTGATCAAGTAAGTGCCCTCGCAAACATATCCACAGTTCAGTACGATGGAGGTGATCATCCTTGCGAAGTCAGCTTGGCCTACATGAGACCAGGGTGGGGTAGGAGTAGGTGGGTAATGGGTGTGAGGGTGTCTCATTGAAGTCTCATTCTCAATTGAGATTCCTTTTCCTATCATTCTTAGTTTTATATATGGATGGGTCTGGGATTCCTTTTTGGGTGTCCCCTGCCCCCCACTCCCTCTGCCACAGCCCATGTCATGTATTCCAGGCTGACCTCTAACTTGCTATATAGTCAGGGATGATGCTGAACTCCTGATCTTCCTGTTCTACTTCCCAAATGTTGGGCTTACTTGTGTGAGCCACAATACCCGATTTAGACCATGCTGAGGTAAAAACAGAGTTTCCTATAGACTGCATAAGTATTTTACCCTCTGAGTTACATCCTGGGGCCCTTGAAGCTTGTTTCCAGAATAAAACACACATTCTGACTGAATACACACCATAAATGGGTCATTAGTTTTCCTCTATTCCACTCCATCAATTTTGTCTGCACAGCCACGGAAAAGCACATGCTTATTATTGAAGGCCTGCCTCACATTACCATAATTGGCTGCACAGATACACTAGATGTAAAGATTGTTAACTTTAAAACTGCACAAGAGATGTGGTCAGGATGTTTTTAGCTGCTCTGGGGTATATTATGCTACACAGCAAGAAGTCTGGTTATAATTCAGGGAATCTGAGTTTAACAACACATTAATGACACAGGACAGCAAATCTATGGGCTATTTCATACTTAGAGCGTCAGTAACAGTGACAAACTCCCTCGTATTAAGATGACTATGGCATTTACACGTTCCTATGCAGAATAAACAGTGCCCAGAGAGGAAGGGGTTACTTCAAACTGTGCCAAAGTGTTTCACCTGGGCTATAGGTGGTCCTTTTCCAGAAATATTATCTTTAACTAGCTCTGGCTTTACAAAAACTTCCTATTGGCCAAGAGTCGATCACATGGTCATGCCTATCTTTCTGCAAGAGAAAAAAGGATTGCAGGATTAGTTTAGATCTATATTTCTCAGCCCTGCCTGTGTCTTAAAGCCTGGAAGCCTTGGAAAGAAAATTACAATGCCTGGCAACAGTGTGTCTCCAATATTCCCCAGCTGTTCCAAATGTATCCCCGAAGTGAATGCTACTGTATCAGCTTAATTAAGTTTCACCTCCGCCTGCACCCTTGTGGGGGGTCTATTCTGTACTGGAGCATAGAAAACAGGGAAACAAAACCGAGGCTTTGACGCTGAGGGTGCAGAACCTGGTTTGCCGCCACAGCAACTGGGAAGATTGAGGCAAGAGGCTCTGTTGAGCTCAAGAGTTCCAGACTAGCCTGGGCAACACAGCAGACTCCCGTCACAAAACAAAACAAAAATGTAACTGATAAGGATAGGCCTGGGACCCAACATTGTCATGTTGGAAGTACTTTGACATATTTCAGTTTCCAAGATTATTGTGATAGTGCCCTCTTCCTAGGTAAAAATAAGGATGTGTGCCACCACTATTACATGCTAGCTTTATCATGGTATTCAGAAGGCTTCAACTTGCTTGCTAAGTGCTTTGCCATCCTAGAAGCTAGGAGTGATGTATATACTATGCCTGATGTTTCTAGCCTCTAAGCACTCAGGAGGCTCAATATTTATTACATGAACAAATGAGAGACCAGGTGAGCTAATAGGAAATGCCTAACATTAAGCATTTACTACATGAACAAATGAGAGACCAGGTGAGTGAATAGAAAATGCCTAACATTAAGCATTTACCCAGCATTTATATGCCAGGTACTAAATAAAGCCATGCAAACTGAATGCTTTACTTACTCCTTCTAAAGTAGGAGCCACTCTTTTTTTTAAAGCCAATCTTTTTCTTAAGTATAACAAAACTATCTCACAGAGACTAATTACTTGTCCAAGGTCACATACCAGAAAGTGACAATCATGGGACTGAGCCTCACAGAGAATAAATTACAGACTTCACTGAGTTCTTCATCTTTTTCACCCAAGAGGGCAAAGGGTGGGTCATTTGGGTAAGAGATGGAGACCTCTCCTGTGGGTCCTAACCCCAAAGAGGAGGGGGGTAAGACTGCTACCATTCTAAGAATTAGACACACACACACACACACACACAGAGAGAGAGAGAGAGAGAGAGAGAGAGAGAGAGAGAGAGAGAGAGAGAGAGAGAGAGAGAGAATCAGACATATATGTGATATATAGATATGTCATCCTTGGATTTTATAGAGGAGGGCAGAGAAAGAGACAGTGACCTGTGACCTAAGGATAGAAATGAATAGAAACAGAAGAATCCACCTCCCCCAAAGGTTAGAGCATGGAGTGGAACTTTCCTTTCACGAACAAGAAAAACCAAAAGACTTCAGCTATGGTTTACACGTGACAAGCAATTACCTGTGCTTCAGAGCTGGCCCTGCGATTTGCAGAGAACACTCCCATCTACTGCCCACATCCCTGGAGAATCAGGGCTCCAATTCTGGCTTATGGACTATATTATCTTAGATACAAGTCATCATTTGGCCATTTTCCTCAAACTTGTCCCTCCTCTTCCTATCCCCTATCTGGCCAGTGGAGCCATCACTCACCCAGCTTCTTCTGCTACAAAACCTGGAGGTCTCCCAAGATTCCTCCCTCCCTCCCCCTCCTTCATATCCAATAGGCAACTGAGTTTTATGGATTCGATTTCATAAATCTGCAACCTGTTCATTCATTCATTAAATATTCATTGTGTACCCGGAGTATACAATGATGGACTGGATGAGACACCCCCCAACCTCCAGCTTCAAGCAGCTTACCATTTTAATGGGGGCATTTTGCAAATGAAGAACCCATTCATCAGCCAGAGCAGTCAATGCAAGAAACACGTAAGTAGAGTGCTGGGAGGGAATACTGGGGGTATGTAATTCTTCTCGGGAAACCCTGACACATGTCACCCCAACGTGTGGCTACGACAAGGGATTCTCTTGGAAGTGCCCAAGTGGAGATGTGAAAGACGTGTGCGGTGTACCAACTGAGGGGAGGAGTGGCAGGGGGGGGGCGAGTGCAAATTTCTGGAAGCAAGAGCAGACTAGTGTGGGAAACCAGGCAGCTCACTAAAACTGCAGGGATTAACCTCACTGCCGCTCGGCTCTGCTCTCTGGCCAGGTCTTGATCCAGTAACTACACAGCTCAGGGGCTTTGCACTCTAGAAGAAACCAGCCAGCTCCGCCCTCCCTGTCGCTGAAGGTCTATGCTGCAAGTCTCCCATGCCCTGGTCACTGATTCAGGGAGTATTTACTGAGCACCACCTCTGGGCAAGGACCCTGTTAACAACGGCCTCAAAGGTGCTTCCACTCTTCAGGAGGTTTTGAGCCACTGAAGACAGATCGTGAGGGAGCAATTCAGGAGTGCTGGAAACTGACAAATAAGATGTTAACGACCCTTTAAAGACCCATCTGCCTTGCTGCCCACTGCTCACTTGGGGCCTCCAGGCCTGCTACCTGCTGGTCCTTTCGGAAGGATGACCGAGTGTTCTATTCACTGCCCGGAATGTCTCCTCCCCTCGCCCAAGGCCACTGCCCGACTCCGGCCAGCTCCAACACCGCGTCCTTCTCGCGTGGCCACACTCATCGGCGCGCAGCACCGCCGAGGGGGCTGACGCGCGCGCGCGGCCAGGCGGCTCCTGGGGGCAGACGCCATCCAGCCTCCCCGGCGCCTGGTGACTACCCCAGAGCAGCCGTCTCCCTAAGAGACCCCCACGCTCCGGCCGGAGAGCACGCGCCAGGGGTGACGGCCCCGCGCACGCGTGGGCGCAGCCTGGAAGCCGCGGGGACCCTAGCCCATGGGAACGAGAGGGGACGTTCTGCAGGAAGACCTCGGTCGGGGGTTCTTGCTCCCCGCCCGCACTCCTCCCGGAGCCCCAGAGGGGACAGGCGGGGACGAGCCCTGGCGGGGATGCGCGCTTCCATCGCCACTGCCGAGGTCCCCGCAGTGGCGCGGAATGGCCGGAGGAGGGGCCGAGGGCGGGGCGGTCATAGCCTCCGCCACTCTCGGCCCCCCCCGGTGGCGGAGCGCCGCCTCCCCGGTCGTCCTCCCCCACCGCGCGCGCTTCACCCGCCCCGGAGCCTCGCCCTCCGCCACGATGAGCAAATGAGTGCGAGCGAGGGCATGAAATTTCAATTCCACTCTGGGGAGAAAGTGCTGTGCTTCGAGCCTGACCCCACCAAGGCGCGAGTGCTGTACGATGCCAAGGTGCCGCCGCGGGGGGAGACAGGGAGGAGGCGCGGGTCTGGGCCCCGGGGATGGGAGGCAAAGGGGCCAGCGGAGGACAGGTGGCTCGGAGCACTGGACAGCCACCAGGGTGCGCCTCGGCCTGCGCAGAGCGGCCCGGGACGTCAGGGGACGCTGACGAGACGCGTTACGCGCTCAACTGCCCTAACTAGGAAGGACCCGCGACGCTTCCGTTTCTACTTCCGCTTCCGGTCGTGTCGCGTCGCTTACGCAGGGTTGCTAGGCCGGGATGGTGCTTTGATCGCTGGGCGCCAATTCGGGCGCCCGGTGTAGGAGGACTGTCGCCTGAGGCCTCTGCTTTTGCGATAAGTCCGTGTCCGCTGCGGTTCAGCGCCGCGTGGGCTCCCTAGAGGACACCCTGACCAATTGACCCACCCACGTCCTCAACCCCTCAACCCTGACCTCAGTTTCTTGGCAGCTGTCAGGAGGCGATGTCATGGTCCCGGGACCCGAGTACAGTTTAAGATCATAGGCGGTTAACTACCACCCTGGGGGGAGGGGCGGCAGGAAGGGGCTCAGGGTTGCTCAGTCGCTTTGACATCTGCAATTTCTAAAGGATTTGTAGGAGACCGACAGAGCTAGGAAAGAATTTAGCGTCGCCTGTATCCAGCTCAGTCAGCCGGGGCTGAGCTGTATTTTGCAGTTGTCAGTTTTTAAGTGGAGGGCAGGAGTGGGCACCTAAGTGCTCCGGTGCCCCAAGAGGGTGAAAATCAGCGCGCTGGGGGTCGGGGCGAGCGTCAGTGTTTCCAGCCACCAAGGCGAAGTCCTTGGTGGCGGAGACAACTTGGAACAGCCCCAGGTGCGTCTTTAGCGATGTTTAAGCGGTGCTATCCTGTGGGCCACCCCAAAGTCTGGGCTGGGTTATGTACCTTTGGTCTCTCCTGCAACTCTTATCACTGTTTAAATCCTTTTGCCATCAAGCTTGCTGCGTCGCTAGGGGAGGGAAGGGTACGCTGTTTGATTTGTGCCAGATATTCCCTCCGGGGATGCAAAGCTATTAAGGGGAGGGGGAGAGTTGTGGAAGTCTCTGGCTAGCTTGACTGGACACCGGACAAGGCAAGGCCAGGGTGACTACAACTCCCAGAGGTCTCAGGGATGCTATTTCTAGTCTGGGTCCTCGCTAATGACAAATCTACCGACCAATGGCTTCAGAAAGCTTCACCCGGTCTCAAACTCAAGAGACCAATCGTGGGTTGGTTGGACGGATGTTTCCTATTTTGAGGCAACCACTCAGGCAAAAGAAAAAAAATATGTTGAAGAATGTTACAACCCTGCTCTCGATCTAAAAAGGGAACAAATTCTTTCTTTTCCTTTAAAAAGGGACTGTGATCTAGTTTTTTTAAACTTATAATTTTAACATAATTTTTGGTTTATTGTGCCACTCGTGAGCAGTATTTCCTGGTTTCAGATCGTCGATGTTATTGTCGGGAAAGACGAAAAGGGCAGAAAGATTCCAGAGTATCTGATACATTTTAATGGTTGGAACAGAAGGTGAGTGAACTTGTTAAATCAGACTAAATATTAACTGCCTTTGTAGCGTACTAATTTTGTAACTTTAAGATTTAGAAACACTTGTAGAAAAGTTTAATTTCCTGCTTCTGCATTGTTCGGAAAGCTTTCGTATTCTGAGGCATGTTTACTTTAAATCAGCTATGTTTGGATTACCTGTGGGTAATCAGTGGAAACCCTGGTGACTATAACTGAGTTCGCTTTGTGCTTCTTTGACGCCCTCCTGGTTATTGGAAGTCTTCTTACAGCTTTCTAAAATGTCAGCAACTACGGGGCACTTCTTCGTGATGCTTTTCAGCATTCAAAATACTGACTTTTACATCCTCTTCCTTTTTCCAACTAGTTGGGATAGATGGGCAGCCGAAGACCATGTGCTTCGTGATACAGATGAAAATCGGAGGTTACAGCGTAAATTGGCCAAAAAAGCAGTAGCTCGCCTGTAAGGATACAAAAACTTTGATGGAAGTGTATTCAGTATGTTTTTTTTTATTATTGTTTTGGATTTTTATGACATAAAAGTAATAAAGTGACAGATTTCAGTCATCTTATATATTTAAAGTAAATGAGTTTCTATAGTATTCTAAAGACTCAAAGATGTTTTCCAAAATGAGTGTTGTCCATTTGGTAGTAAGGATTACCATTGTGTTTTAAAATTTGATTTAAGAATTATTATTTATCATGTCCTCTGTGGATTCCAACTCCTAAACCAGACTGAAATTTTATTTTAATTGTGTTTATTGTTTTCAGGAGAGGTACAGGAAGAAAGAAGAGACGCTGTAGGTTACCTGGTGTCGACTCTGTCTTAAAAAGTGTGCCAATTAAAGAAAAAACTCAAAATGACGAAAACTGTGAGTGGCTTGGCTTTATGTTCCTCAACTAAAACCATTTTCATGTAATCTTTTCAGACCTCTCAAGATTGAGAGAAAGAGTCATTGAAATTGTAGACAGAGAAATAGTGCAAACTCATAACGTACAGATGTTCTCCAGTTTAAGATTTTGTTGACTTTATGGTGGTATGAAAATATACTATTTTATTGTTCCAATTTCAGTACAATATGCAATAAAATGCATGAGATATTTAACACTACCATAAGGAGAGCTTTGTTTCAATGAGTTTGCCAAATTGTTGGCTAATATATGTGCTCTGAGTTCATTTAGAGTAGTCAGCTATGATATTCAGTATGCTACCTGTATTTTCATCAGTTTAGCTGTGACTCCATTGTAAGTGAAGGAGCAGCTTTGTGCTATGTACTCGGTTTATTGTACATAATTACAGAGGCAGTCAATCTGATCAGTCAGCATGTCGGTATGAGACCCTCTCGGAGTCTCAGCAGTGACCACCTTCATCTCAGCCAGCGCAGATCTCAGCCCGCACAGATCCTTTCTCACAGTCCATTTTCTTCTTGATACCTCCAGGGCCTTGCCACCACTTATGACTCCAACAGTGAACCATAGGATCCTAGCTGGTGAAACACTTTCAGATCATTAGCTCGTGTGATTTTTATATCCATTGAAATTGGAGTTATATTTATCAAAATAAGTTTCTGTTCTGAAAGGTACAGTATTTGTGTTTAGGATTTAAAATGTATGCAGAACTACAGACCATTCTTCTTAGTCAAGTGCATGCGCCACCTAAAAATTTGCAAATGTAGGGATTGTCACAGTATATAATATGAATTTGTCTGCTATTTTTGTTTTATGTAGCAATAGGCAGTACCTGTCAGGACAGCTGTGGCAGAAAGAATGAAGAACTAAGAGAACATCGCCGGCGTCGTATTAAAGTAAAGACTAAAGCGGTACTAAAAAGTTTTTATTGTAGAAGCTTTGATATATATGGTAGTGGGAAAATTCTCAGGTTAGGAGTTCTTTCCAAAAGACATACCTTTCAGAACAATAGGATGAATTTTTTGTGACATTTAAAGAAAAGACAGCTTGTTTATAGTCACTGTGTGAGCATCATTTACTTTTTATACCCACAGAGTGTTTCCACAAATTATACATCTTTTTAAAATAAGATTGTGAACTATATTTTATAGTGATTAATTTTTAATGGTGTGTAACAGAGATTGGCTTTTGCTTGCCTCCAAATTAGACATAAACCCCAATGGTAATCATAAATGAGGAAGAAACAAAAGTGAACTTGTAATGTAGTTAATGCTGTGAAAAACACTTGAAGATGTGGCATAGTATCTTTATGACTTGTCCTTTCATAGAGGACATGTGGCATGATGTGACTGTTGTGACTTAACTAGCTTTGTTGCATAGCAGACTCTTATGTGGTGACCTCTCTCACTGTTCTCATTAATTAAAAATGGAACTGTGATATTGCAGAAAAAAAAAGTATTGTCGCTGCGCTCAAGAAAGGACATGGATGAAAGAACAATAACCATAGATATCCCTGAAGTTCTCAAGAAGCAGCTTGAGGATGACTGTTACTATATCAACAGGAGGAAACGGGTATGCTGGAGGAATGGATTCTTTGGGATGCTTCTACTTGGTTGTATTTTGTAGTCACAGTGTCAAACACCAAGCAGTATGGAAGGACGGTAGTTTCATTTCCACTTTTCTACTCAGTCCAGTGTTGGTGGTGGTTTTACTGTTAGCTCTTTGACTCTTTTGGGAGCCTGCCACCCAGCTCTGAAATAAATACACACAGAGAGGCTTTTTCTTTATTATAAATGCCGGGCCTTAGCTTGGCTTGTATCTTGGCAGCTTTTCTTAAATTATCCCATCTGCCTTTTGCCTCTGGGCTTTTACCTCACTCTATTTCTGCATATCTTTCTTCTTACTCCATGGGTTGTTGTGTAGCTGGGTGGCTGGCCCCTGGAGTCCTCTCCTTCTCTTTCTCCTAGATCTCTCCTCACAGATTTCTCTTCCAATTTATTCTCTTTGCCTGCCAGTCCTGCCTATCCTTTCTCCTGCCTTGCTATTGACCGTTCATCTCTTTATTAGACCAGTCAGGTGTTTTAGGCAGCCAAAGTAACACAGCTTCACAGAGTTAAACAAATGCAACATAAAAGGATGCAACACATCTTTGCATAATTAAACAAATATTCCACAGCATCAACACATGTAACCCATCTTAAACTAATATTCCACAACAGTCCAGTTATAAAATTGACTAACAGTGGTGCTGGGTTCTTGCATAACTTAAGACTTGTATACCTCATACTGTCCATTTGAGCCCCTCAGGGAGCTTTCCAGAATTCTGATACCTGGGCTTCAACTAAGATTAGGATTTAAGCCAGGAATGATGGCGCACATCTTTAATCCCAGCACTCAGAAGGCAGAGGGAGGTAGAGATCTCTGTGAGTTCAAGGCCAGCCTACTCTACATAGAGAGTTTCATGAAAGCCAGAACTATATAGCACACCCTGTCTCAAAAAGAGAGGTGATAAGATAGATTAGGATTTAATTGCTAGGGTAGGGGCACATCTCTTGGTAATACTTTGAGAGATTTTCCCAAATTTCTTAATATAACGCTAAGCCTGAGAATGACCTGTTCTGTGTATTCAAAACAATAAGACAATAGTAGTATGTGAGTATAATCGCTGGAAGGAAGGATTATTAAAGAGCTTCTAGACATATTTAATTGAGAAGTTCTTAAGCAGAATTGACAAAGTTAATCTTATAGAGCCATAGCTATTCCTACTTGGAATATATGTTTGATTATAATGGGATGTGTATATCACATGTTTATATTTTTCTTAACAGTTAGTGAAACTTCCATGCCAGACCAACATCATAACAATTTTGGAATCCTATGTGAAGCATTTTGCTATTAATGCAGCCTTTTCAGCCAATGAGAGGCCTCGTCACCATCATGCCATGATGCATGCACATATGAATGTGCACTATGTCCCAGCAGAAAAGAAGTGAGTGATTGGGGTAGTCTTTGGATTCTGTCTTTGGTTTTGTTGTTATTATTGTTAGGTTTCTTGTTTAGTTTTGGAGTGTGGGAGAGTGTGTGTGTGTGTGTGTCTATGTGTGTGTGGTACAGGGATTGAACTTAACCCTCATGCATGCTAGGCTAATGCTCTTCCATTCATCTATACCCTCAGCTTTTTCTTTGTATATTACAGTTTCGAACAAGGGATTGTTCTCTTTGTTCAGTTTTATTGAATTCACCTCTTATTTCATAGCTGATTTGCTGATTATTCATTCAGTTGTCAGTGTGCATGAAACTATTGTGATTTTTGTGAAGTGTTTGATAATTCCACATGAGACCTGGCTGAATTATGCGTCTCCTTGTCGCCAAGACCAATATTTTCAGGGATACCACTTTGGACAAGAACTGTCTACTTGAGGAAGCAGAATGGGCAATGAGAACTGGATAGAAGGCTGCTTATGATTGATCAGTTTTTAAAATTAATTTGTATATGCATGTGTTTGAGTGCATATGTGCTATGGCAGACATTTGAAGGCAAGAGGACAACCTCTGGTGTAAAGTCCTCACCTTCTGCCTTGTTTAGGACAGTCTCTAGTGTTGTTCACTGCTGGATACACCACCCTTGCTAGCCTTGAATTTCCAGGTTTGCCTGTCTCCATATCTTGTCTCCCCGCCGGAACTCTGGGATTACAGATTTGTACACTACTACATCTAGTTTTTAAGTGGATGTTGGGGATCCAGACTCAGGTTGTCAGCCTTGTACAGCAAGCGCTTTTACCCACTGAGTCATCTCCTCAGCCCCAAACAATTCTTTATTCTAGTCAGAGTAGAGTTCCTCAAACCCTACTATACAGTCATGACTTGGCAGGACCAGTGTTAGGGATGTATAGTATTACGGTTGAAACAGGAACCAGGAGCACTGGGCTGCTGGAATGCCTCATGTTGTAATAAACTTATTCATTTGTGTTATATGGATACATTTAAGTTATTACCATACTGCCTGCATTTTATATTAGGGTCTATATTTCCATGTTTTTTATTATTAGCATCTATAGATTGTATTTATTCTTTTTATATGTAAGTGAATATATAAAGTTTGAAAAGTATGCTCTCAGCTGCATGGTACCCACCTTTAATCCCAGCACTCAGGAGGTGAGTTTGAGGCTAGCCTGGTCTACATAGTGAGTTCCATGCCAGCCAGGACTACATGGTGAAGACCCTGCCTCAAAATAAATAAATAAAAATAAAGATAAGTCTGTTCTCTTAAAAATTTACTTTTATTGTGACTTTACAGAGTCTCTAATCTTTTCTTTCTCAATCCTACTAGTGTTGACCTTTGTAAGGAGATGGTGGATGGATTGCGAATTACCTTTGATTATACTCTCCCACTGGTTTTGCTCTACCCATATGAACAAGCTCAATATAAAAAGGTGACATCATCTAAATTTTTTCTTCCTATTAAGGAAAATACCACCACAACTAATAGGTGAGTTAGACAACATGAAAGAGTGCCTTCATCCTCGGGTGTCAGCACTGGCGTGACTGAGTTCTTTTTTTTTGAAGTATTTGATCTGCTGCTATTGGGGGCCTGAATGTTTGGAGGAAGGGAAACCACAGGGTCTTCTTACTGTTGCTTTCTTTTTATTTATGGGTTAGCTAGATCATCACTCACATTCTCAATGGGTGTGTAAGATTTTCCCAAGGAAACATTTCAGGGTAGCCAGACATAATGTGACACATGCCTTTGAGGCAGGAAGACTGGTATGAATTTGGGGACAGATGGTCTCTAGAGGGGAGTTCAGCAAGACCAGGACAAACAAAAGATTCCTGGGTAGATAGAACTTTGTCAGTGGATTCTGAGCAGCTGTCCCATCTTTCAGAAGACAGTGAAGAGGTTAAAGGCAACATGGGCCAGAAGGGTGGGAAGTGGAGGTACAACTGACATCCATCATTGCTGTTATTTATGTGATTTGGGTCAGCTTTTATAGAGCCTCTTGCCTACTATTTGTAGTATGGAATGAGTGCCTGTCTCCCTGGTGGGTAGAAGTTCATGATATTATTCACAAGGGGCCAGCAACCTTTGGCCCTAAGTATAGGTTAGTTCCCTACTTTTCTTTTATTTCTGCTTTTCTTCCTTCTGTATCTAAGAGTACTTAAGTCTGTTCTCTGGCAGGGAGTGTGGGGATGGATCCATCATTACCTAAAGCCTTTTCCCTTAATCTGTCTAAGGCACTCTGCCTTGCACTTTCCCTTCTCTTTCTGAATGTTGTACAAGAGTCTAAAAACCAGTTCTCAAGTCTAGCTTGGTGAGTGAATGAGTTTAACCAGGATTAGTTCTAGGAACATGTGCTACTTACAATTAACTGCAGCACTGAGGAAGAGCCTCCCTCTCCCCAGCAGGCATTAACTGCTGAGGTAGCCTCAGGAAGGGGAGGCCTCTGTGTGCCTTCTGAGCCCTACCACCTTTCACAGGGGAATATTAGTTATGAGCATCTCATGTGGGTCATGATAGCTGCTCCGATTCCAAGATGGCAATGATCATGCCATGCTCAGAGGACTGAGTTCTCTAGCACTAAGAGTAGCATTCCTCTATGTTTGAACACTCAGCATCTGCTCTCATCTACAGCTATCTTGCTAACTCTCATTTCCTGTGCCCTGCATTATTATGCATTATCTGCCCCCCCCCACTTCCCAACTCACTCTGCCTCTACTATCTTTTTGGTGGCCTTTCTCTCTCTACCATCTTTTTGGTGGCTTCTCTCTCTCTCTTCTCTGCCTCTCTACCATCTCTTTTTGGTGGACTTTCCCTCCCTCCCTCCCCCCCTCCTTCCCTCCCTCCCCCCCTCTCTCTCTCTCCTCTTTTCCCCATGTCACTTTCACCTCAGGCAAGAGGCCAGCAAAACGCACTGGGACCTGTGTTGAAGTCATGAATGACCTACTTCACACCTGATGATTCCCAGAGTCTGGGGGGTAGACTTTGATATGCTTATGCCATTTTCACATCCTGGCAAGTTTTACATTTTGAAGACATTGTGTGATAGTCTTATTCCCTAGACTAGAATTTCTCTGTCCTAGGGCCAATCTTGTGTGATGTTGGACACTTAGCAGTATCTCTGGGCTCTAGCCACTAGACAACAGTATATCTTCCCACAGTTGTGAGAATTCTATAATATCACCAGACACTGGTAACTGTTTTCTGGGCTAGGGCCAACCCCCACCCCCAAAAGTGCTTGTTCTAAAACATATAGAAGGGGTGTTCTAGTTTCTAATAACAGCTTGCCTTGCAGAGTTATAGTGACCTCATCTATTTAGGGACTGTTTAAGAAAATGGATGTTTGAGTATACTTGGGGATATATGCCCCCTCTGTAAGCTGGTTTGTGAACCTGCCTTTAGGAGGCCTTATAGAAGACTTTAGAGGCTGCCAGTGACTGTCTTTCTTGCCCAGGAGCCAGGAGGAGCTGTCTCCTAGCCCGCCTTTGTTGAACCCATCCACACCACAGTCCACAGAGAGTCAGCCAACTAGTGGTGAACCAGCCACTCCCAAGAGGCGCAAAGCCGATCCAGAAGCCCTGCAGTCTCTAAGGCGGTCCACGCGCCACAGCACCAACTGTGACAGGTTGTCGGAGAGTAGCTCCTCACCTCAGCCGAAGCGTCGGCAGCAGGACACATCTGCCAGCATGCCAAAGCTGTTTCTGCACTTGGAAAAGAGTGAGTTTGCTGTAAGATCCCCAGGCTGGGGAAAGCCACTTTTTCCTTTGCCTTTAGCCTTCCTCAGTATATGTAAAGGGTGTGCTATTCCTGGACCTCACGCAAATGCTATAAGGCTGCTTCATTTGAAGAAGAGGAGAACATCCATAGGAAGATGGAAAAGCAACTGGCGTGGGTAGCTCTGAGGAAAGAACTGTTTACGGTTGCTTTCCACGCTCCCTCCCTGCTACTTGTGAGCTGGTGCAGTTATTGAATTACTCAAAATGAATGGTGCTAGTAGATTGTTAAATTTCTCTTCCTGTTTCCAAAACTTGATTAAAGTATCCAAATCAGATACTGGTTTTAGCAGAGTTTTGGATATATACTTCATATGCTGGAAAATTCACCATTCAAAGTGTTTTTTTTGGTATAGTTAGAATGGTGCAGCCATCTCCAAAATCAGCTCAGATGCTTTCCTCACAGAACAAAAGAAATCCTCCATGCATCTGCAGCCATTCGCTTGTCCTTCCTCACCCCCTTTGGGAAGCACCAATCTAGGTAGCACTTTAGATTTGTTTATTTCAGACATTTTATGTAAATTGAATAATGTAAAATGTATGTACATGATTAATAAGTTGATTGAATGGAAACCGGGATGGAGGGAGTGGTAGTGGCACACACCTATAATCCCAGGACTCAGGAGACAGATGCAGCCGACTCTCTGTGAGTTCAAGGCTACCCTAGGCTATATAAGATTATAAACTCAATCCAGAAATAGATCCAGGTGGTGGTGGATGACCCCTTTAATCCCAGTGTTTGGGAGTTACACATCTTTAATCCTAGCACTAGGGAAGTGGAGGCAGGAGCAATATGGCTGGGCAGGGAAAAAAAAATCCGGGAGGTGGTGGCGCACGCCTTTAATCCAGCACTCAGGAGGCAGAGGCAGGCGGATCCCTGTGAGTTCGAGGCCAGCCTGGTCTACAAGAGCGAGTTCCAGGACAGGCTCCAAAGCTATAAAGAAACCCTGTCTCGAAAAACCAAAAAAAAAAAAAAAAGAAAAAGAAAAAGAAAACTGGGATGGTTTTATTGGGAAATAAAATGCTTTTTTAAAAGAAATTCTAAAACACAAAGTTATATCTCCCCGGATCCCACCCTACTCCAGTTTGTTTTTTTGGCATTATTGATTTAGGCAAAAGCACATATAAAGCTATACATTTTTCAAGATTTATTTTTATTTTATGAGGATAGGTGTTTTGCCTGCATGTATGTCTGTGTATCATGGGGGTGCCTGGTGCCCTCAGAGGCCAAATGATGTGTCAGAATCCTTCGAACTGAGTTAGAGAGAATTGTGAGCTGCCATGTGGCTGCTGGCAATTGGAGAGAATCCAGTGCTGTTACCCTTGGAGCCATCTCCCCCATCCAAGTTAATCGTTTTAAAGTGACTAATTTAGTGGCCCTACCTTTTAAATTTGTTGAGCTGTAATCCACACTCCATACAGTTTTCCCATTTAAGGTGTCCAATCCAGAGTTGTCCGGCCATCTCTCAATCAGTTCCAAAACATGGGAAGTTCTCGCCAAAAAAACCCATACCCATTAACAGTCACCCCACCCATACCTCCATAGAACCATAAATCTCCTTTCTATCCCTGGATTTGCCTATTCTCCATATTACATATGAATGAAATCACAGTATGTGGCTCTGGGATGGGCCCGTTTCGGCTTAGCTTAACCTTTTCAAGGTTAACTTATGCTGTAACGTGTATCAGTACCATGCTAAAAATGATATTCCAGGTACTATCTGTTATAAAGATGAAGGTCATATTGGTGAAGGTTTGAGGCTTTTGAGAACTGATTTACATTTGTAGTCTAGTGTTTTTCGGGGTCCTGAGGAGTGTCTCTAGTTCGGTCACTCTGTAACTTTATGGGTAAATAGTTGCGACTTTCTCTTTGGCAGAGACGCCTGTGCATAGCAGATCATCTTCCCCCATTCCTCTGACTCCGAGTAAGGAAGGGAGTGCTGTATTTGCTGGCTTTGAAGGGAGAAGAACCAATGAAATAAATGAGGTAGAGTGTTTGATGTTCAGCTTTACAAGAAATAGCAGCAAAAGGATACAGAGGATTCTGCTTAATAGTCTGTTTCTGGTTTCAAAGCTGAGAAAACCGCCGGGACTCCAGCTTTACAAGTATAATGACTTTTTATTACAAAGGTCGTTTAGCTGTTGAAAGACTTGTGTCTGTGTTTTGTATAACACATCAGTCGTTAATACTTTTATTCTTAAGAATCTGAGAGTACATATTTTAGGTTATGTGTGTCACGTAATGCCTATTAGGACTAATCAACTGCAAAGTAGTCGCAAACAATATGTAAATGAGCTATATGTACTGTGCATCAATAAACCATTATTGCGGACACTGAAATGTGAACAGCATGTGATATGCAAGAACTCAAAATATTCTTTTAGCTTTAAATGATTTAAAGGTGACCTAGACCAGTAGGTCATTCTTAGGTGCTGGTGTCCTAAGAGAGAGGACCAGGAGATCCAGAATATAAAGAGGATAGACTATGGAGGAAAAAAAAGGGTGGGATTGGAAGTTCTTTCACAGGCTATGTGTTTTACCACACAAGCTTCTTAAGAAATACAATGGGACAAAGTCAGCTGAAACTCATACAATGGACTAAGTTAGTGGGAAGCTAACCAAACAGTGTTGCACAAAGGGAACACAGGCTATCTCAAGAGCACTGCAGACCTTGAGACTGATAACCATAATCCCGTGGTGGGCAGAGTTGGGTTCTTAGAATCTGAACTGTTTCTTCTCCATACATCAGGCCTCAGGAAAAGGCTCCCAGTTGAGCAGTCCAACCCTCAACCAAAAGCATAAATATAGTTTTGGGGCAATATAGAAATACACATCGATAATTGGATGAGATGTGAGCAGCAAGCTGTCATTTCTGACTCACTTTTGACATTGATTCTCATCCACGGACAGTAACCTTAATAGCCATCCCTTTGAAAGCATACTGAATGTCACCATTGGGCTGGACTTTAAGCCGAAGCCTTGCCACTACAGGCTTTGTTTTAAGGGAAATGGTATTTATATTTCTTTTTCTTTAAATTGTATTCTTCTCACATACACTAAATCTTGGCCCCACAGTTACCCCTTCTTTCACTCCTCTCAGTCCCTTTCATCTCCCCTCTCTCCCACAGCTTCTCTTCTATTTCCCTTTTAAAAAAAAAAAAAAGTGAGGCAAAGGCCGCTTCCACACAGGTGAGTGCTGCCATCTAGTGGTTAATGGTAGAACAGGACGCTTTGTGGTAAACAGTGGAGTTCAGCAGGCTCTAGGGACTAAAGAATGCATAGTGACTTTAAGGACCTCTAGGACTTCTTCCACAGTGGGTTTTAACCAAGACTATTTATCCAAATCCATTATAACCCTTTCTTCTATTACCAGCTGCTGATTGGGAAGGGTCTGGATGAAAACATTGCTGGTTAAGATGCACAGGTGATTCCCATTGAGAACTTGTACTAATTACAGATGCCTATCTGTGCCCTCTGATCAACACTCAATGCCAAAGCAGTTCTAAGCTTTCCCTGTGGGAGCTGGGTTAGATTTCTGATTGATGTGAAGATGCTTGTACTGGCTGCCAAGGATGAGATGGGGAATTTACATGAAGGCTGCAAGGAGCTGAAATGAAACTGGGGCCTTCATTCTGGAGTCCCACAGGACTTGTGAATGTCTAGTTTATTTCAGGTCGACTGTGCTAGCATCTCTGATGTCTTGGGCGTGGGCACCCTTCAGCTTTTTCTCATAGAGGAGTTCCTGCAACATTGGTTCTTCCATGTTAATAGATTAGACACACACTTTAATAAAAGCTGGTTTGCTGATTGATGAAGATACTGGGGAAATCCATCAGAGAGTTCTGAAAGACAGCTCTCACTTTAAGCAAAGCCCCATGTCCATCTATAGTTCTGAAAATCAGAGTAAAAGCAAGGAAACCAATGACCAGGTTGGAACTCTGAGATGATTCAAATTAGTTTCCATAATGATGCAAATAGCAAGGAACCAGGGACTCTTGATACTCTTGCTAGTGTTTCCTGATTAAGGAAAAGGGGCTAAGTGACTGTGGTGGTATGCATGGGAAATGTCCCCCCAGAGGCTCATGTGTTTGAACACTGCCCCCCCAGCTGGTGATGCTGTCCGGAGAGACTGTGAAGCCTCTAGGAAGTTAAGCTTGCTGGAGGAATGGCTCACCGGGGCTGAGCCCTTAGTCTTTATAGACTGGCCGGATTGCTCGCCCACTCTCAGCTTCCTAACTTGATGCAGTGTGAGCAGCCAGTCTCCTGGTCCTGCCAGTATGGCTTCTCCACCATTATGGAATGTCTCTCCAGAAAATAGTAGATGCAGAGAAGTTTAAAATCCAGTATCTTCTTAATCTAATTTTGAGTCATTCTGGCCCTCACATTTATTTTTATATTCTTGTGATCATTAGGTATCAATATGGTTTTATTCTCTCCATATGATTTACTATCATAAGATATAGGCATCTAGAAGTGTCTCCATTTGGAATAAAGGAAGCATTCACATCGTGTTTTTTTGTAGGTCCTATCTTGGAAACTTGTGCCTGACAATTACCCGCCAGGAGACCAGCCACCTCCCCCTTCATACATCTACGGTGCACAGCATTTGCTGCGATTATTTGGTAAGAACCCCTGTTCTTTATGTCTCCTTTCCAGTTTTCATTTCTATTAGCATCTATTAAATACCTACAATAGTGACTTTCACTGATCCTTTCATATGTACATAGAATGATGCTGATCATAGTCACTTCCCCCATTATCTCTCTTGTCCCTACTACTTGTCCTTCTATTTCCATGGCTTGTGTGTATGTGTGTGTGTGCGCCCCCCCCCACACTAAGTTTCATTAGAGTTCTTTATAAGTGCATGGATGAGGAAGGAAACAAGAACAATTTACCAGTGGCTTCACCACTGGAGAAAATGTCTCTCCCTCTTAGCAACCATTCTCTTATAGATTTATAGATTGTCAAAATGAAGTAGGGCCTCATGATACCCTCAGCTCTAGCAGCCTCATATGTCTTGACTCTTTATTTTTAACCAAGGTTACTAAATTGTAGACATCTTGTAAGCATCTAACTAATGTGGATACCTGGTTTCTGCTTCAAAGAAAAGACATTGGATGTACCTTAAATTTCATAAAAGTTGTATTTACAATACTTGACTTCCCACTCTATCCTTGTTCAGTAACTCACTGTTTGATTCTCCAGGTGTGAATTCAGTCCCCGAAAGGGAAAGAATAGCCCAGATGATGAGCCACAGTGAGTCCTTTCCATTGTAACCTTCTGTTGATTACAAATGCTTTTGTTTTTAATCCAGTAAAACTTCCAGAAATCCTTGGGAAGATGTCCTTCTCTGAGAAGAATCTGAAGGCTTTACTGAAGCACTTTGATCTCTTTCTGAGGTATTTTTATTACCTTGTCACACCCACCTCTGCCAGCAAACGTGACTTTTCTAGGCTTAACTTTAGCATGCAGCTAAAGAAAGTAGCTCTGTGGTATTCTCCATATTGTGGGGAGGGGTGTGTTCTGACTGATAGGGTAAGTAGGGCAGGATTTTTGTTTGTTTGTTTGCTCGTTGGCTTTGTGTTTCTTTTAGTCTTCATTTCTCCAGTTTCTGAGGCAAGGATACTGCAGTGTGTATCAGGTCACTAGAAGAATCCAGTTGGCTAACCTTGTAAGCAGAAAATGAATTTTCCTATATAGAAGTACTTAAGATTGACATTAATTTTACATTTTTTTCTTCAGGAGTACCATAAACAGTGGCCTTTTTAGTGTGTACCTAAGTTAATTAAGTTGTGTGTACCTAACTTAAATATGATTCTGAGTATATACTGACGTTTATGAACTCAGAGAAGGTGTTGCTTTCTTCCCCTGATATAGCCAGTCAGTTTCTTACCTAACGGAATGTTTCATCTGTGGATCTTATGCCCATCTTTCTCGAATTGTCCAGTTAGTCCCTCTCTTCCATCTAGAGGTCTGTTAGCTGCGTCTTTACCTTGTCCTTCAAAGCTGTCCTTCACCTTGCCTCACCCAGCTCAGCTTAGCTACTAGACCTTAAAGGGAGCCATTTTCTGTCTAATGGGCCACATTCTGACTGGTCTAGGATATGCAAGAGTAGAGAGTACTCTGTCCAGAGAAATTAGTCTTAAAGTTTGAAAAGAGATTTTCCTGTAGGGATTTTGAATAGCACGTCCTTGAACATAATTAGACTTTCCAACCTTTTAGTGAAAACAAGTTTTAAAAATACTCTCTTCCCTCCCAAATGCCCCTTCAGACAAACCCACAGTTCTGTTTACCATAAAACTTTGGGCACTGAAAGCAAATAGTGGTAAAACTTCAGTTTAGTATAGGGAAGCGTGCAGATTTTGAAGTATTTCTCATATAAAGCAGAAGTCAGGACTTTAGCGAACAACATAGAAGGTTTTGTAAATAAATGTAGGAAAAGGTTTTTCAAATGTAGTGAAGGTATGAGAGGGGAGATTGGGGTTCAATATGATCAAGGTCTGTTGCATGAAGTTGCCAAAGAGTAAATAAAAATATTCTTTAAAAAAGTAGACTAGACAGTGGCAACAGTTCCAATTAATGAACTAAACAGTGACCTTCAAGAAGGTGCAAACACAGAGAAAAGCACTTAGCTGACAAGTGACTTTTGACAGTGCTTTCTTATTTAGAGAGGTGTGACAGTTTAGGAATTCGGACAGGTGGGAGATTGCAGGATAAGTGCTTCCTGCACAGCTGCCTTCCACTTGTCCAGGTTCACTTGGAATTTGTTTTGTTTCCTATATCGCGGGTGTGTTTGCTTTGCTTTGTTGCTGTTTTGTTTTTGAGATTGAGTGTCACAACTTAGTTCTAAGTGCTTGGGAGTACAGACTTGAGCCACCATGCATGACTGTCACTTGAAGTCCCATCCTCAGTGTATTGCAGATTTTAACGGCCGTCTACAGACATCCCAGTCTTTTGACATGTTGTTGGGCTCTCATCCAGACTTAGAACTAACCTCTTGGGATGGCAAATTCGTATGTAAAGTGCTGGTATTGGTTTTTTGTTTTGTTTTTTTTTTTTTTTTCAGTTTGGATGTAACTTTTTTTCCTTGCTTTTCTTTATTAATGCCAGGTTAATTATTTCAATTTTAATTATTCTTTTACATCTCAATCCCAGTTCCCCCTCCCTCCTTTTCTCCCACTTCCCCACCTTCCCCCAACCCCACCCACATTCCTCCTCAGAGAGGGTAAAGCCTCCCCTGGGAAGTCAACTAAGTCTGTCCCAGCACCTTGTTGAGACAGGACTGAGGCCCTGCCACCAACTTAGTGACATTTATTGGATTTGTCATGTATTATTTTTAGAGTTTGAAAAACAGGCAAGTATTTATTGAGGTTATTTTTCACAGATGCATGTATGTAATCAGACTGCCACCTAATCAAGTTCAGGTTCTGTTTCCATAACACTGCTGATGAAGAGATTTGGATGCACAGTGATTGACAGAAACCAGTTCAGTGAGTGCTGTGGAAGTAATCAAATAGAATCAAGACTAGAAGCAGCCTCCCTTCCTAGCACACACAAGAGTTGAAATGTGAAAGCTGGTTGTAAGCTAATACTTAGCTGCAGGGTGTTCAGTTCTTAGTAAGATGCTCATTCGTGCCTTCTTTCTTTCTCTAGGTTTTTAGCAGAATACCATGATGACTTCTTCCCGGAGTCAGCTTATGTTGCTGCCTGTGAGGCACACTACAGCACCAAGAACCCCAGGGCAATTTACTAAAGTTTCCATGGTTCTGGAAAAATAGCTGCACGATGTGGCTTTATATTCTAGGTTCCAGGTGAAGTGTGAGTGAGATGGTGGACTTACCCTGAGGGTTCTCTGATAGAGGCAGGCTCTGTTGTTTTGAGTTGCTCACATAGTTAAGAATTATTTTCTGAGCTCAGCATGGTGGAACATGCCTATAGGGGGAATTGATTTAATTAATTAATGACTTTTTTGATGTCATGATTACTTCCTGGGTGTCTGAACGTGTTCCAAAGTGACACTGCTGCACAAACTGTATGTGCTAGCAGGATAAAAACAGCCATAGCTGTATTCATGAACAGATACTTAGGTTAAACATTGTTCTGGTAGCCATTGCAGTTGGTTGTTAGCAAGAACCACATTGATTATTTGTTAATGTTAAAATGGTTTTGAAAACTGTTTTCTGTTCAACAGATCTTAGTTTGTTCTTGGAAGCCACAAAGTACTCTGAAAGTATTTTAGAGGGACTTGATATTGATGGCAAAGGAGAACTTGCAGCTATGCATTGCTTTTAGCAGTTCCCTTTCTCAGAAACATTATTTTTGTTGCTCTAAATAAAGCATTGCCTGTCTTGTTTGAGATTTTACAGCCATACTCTGCCATGTAATGTTATAGTTCCTTTTCTATAAAATATTATTTTGGGTGATCTAAATAAAGCTTTGCCAGTTTTGTTTGAAAGAAGCAAGAGAAACTTTGCTCTGGCCTTCCCTGTTCTTTTTATTGCAGGGCAGCAGTGGGGTACCCTTCACTCACAACTGTTTCCCTTGTTTTCTCTTTGTACTCTTTTGTCCCTCGCTTTTTTGCTTTGGCCTCTCTTTGCATTGTGACTGTTGGTGGTTATGAGAAGTCACTGTGACTCCAACGTGTGGCTGTTCTGTGGGTCCTGGTGGGCCCAACACAGGTTTATCCTTCTCCCAAGTTTACCAGCTGACGTGCTCTGCAGTCATCCTTTTAATCTTCATTTTACTCTCTCACATGCCTTTCCCCTCTATGGTTTAGAGCAGTTTCAATGACTGGAAAGGATACCAATGTCATGAAAGCATTAAACATAGCACTTGTCTTCTCTTATGGCTCAGTTCAGTTGACTTTAATTTCCAAAGGTCATGAACAACAGGAGCTTCAAGGACTTTTAACTACAAATGGTTCCATTAAAGTGCCTTGTGCATCACTGACTACTAAGATTCACTGCCTCCCAGATGGCCTGAGTGTAGACATCTTCCTTTCTGCATTTAGTTGCTAGCGCAGATTCAGGTGTGGGGACTGATTGGAACAGACTTCAGGGTCCTGGTAGGTAAGATTGTTAATCTTAATTGTCAGTGTGATGGATTTAGAATCACTGTGGAAGCACACTTTTGGTGTGTCTATGGTACCGATTCAGCCAAGTTTGAACTGAAGAGGAAAGACCCATCTTGCACACGATCAGCACCATGCAATGGACTGGGGTCTCTGATGCAGTAAAAAGGAGAAAGTAAGTGAGATCCCAGCGTTCATTTCTGCTTCCTGACTGCCCATGTAATACATATGTATTGCCAGTGGCTTCATGTTCCTGCTGCCATGGCTTCTCTGCCATAATGGACTGGACTGTCAAGCTGTGAGCCAAAGTAAACCCTTTTCTCAGGGACATTGTTGCAGTAAGCACAAAAGGAGCTGATACAGAACATTGGTACTGAGAAGTGGGGCTGCTGTGTTAAGCCTGACCATGTGGGTCATGGGCGTTTGGAACGGGTTTAAAAGTTCAGAGTTTGGAACTTTGAGCCAGAAAAGTCTTGGAGTGCTGTAAGCAGAGTTGAATGGGCAGTTCTGGTGGCGTTTTGAAAACTCAGATGCCGAGACAAGAGCAGACAGTGGCGATCTGGCTCGTGGAGTTTTGGAAAGGAAAGGAGACTATTGAGAATTGAGCTACTGGCCATTTGTGTGAAAATCTGACAGAGTCTGATATCAATCCATGTCATCAGGGCCATGTCCTGGGAACTCGAGTGAAGCTAGTGTCAAAATTAATGGACTTGTTTGCTCGGTGGAAGAAATCTGAGGCTCGGTTAGCATTCTGGCTGTGTCGTGTTTACTGATTGCTGCTGTCATCCAGGTCTCCAGTGAGGGAAAGTACAAATGGGGCAAAAGAAGACAGAGGTGTCAACTTGGTGGGGAAAGAAATGAGTTTAAAGGTGCAGGCAAGGCAGATGCAGAGAAAGCAACTGGAATTGTTAAGAGAGATTAGCAACATTAATGAGAAGCCTTGTGCTCTGTATTAGACATTACTGAAGGTTTTCTGAAAACAAAACCCCACCCAGTAAACACTCCCTTTTGTGAAAATAAAATGCATTTGAAAGGAAAAAAAACCTAAACCTGAGAATATTGCTGAAGGAGTCTCCTATTTCTAGAAAGCAGTTACCCAGTTACCCATGGCCCACACACAAACATCAATATATCTGTAGTCTATGGAAGCCAGCACAGCAGAATTTTGCAAAATGTCACCCACATGGTAGTGGCATACAGATGTGAAAGATGCATGACTGAAAGGGTCATGGAGACTTGCACTAGAGTTCCCAGAAGTGCCGAGAGCAGGCAATGTGTAGCAGGGTTGGAGTCACAGTAGTGAGCCCCGAGAAGCCATTATGTGAAGATGTGAAAGTGAGATCTAAGCTTCAGTGTGGAGCCCAGATGGTGGAGGTGCCAGAACTGTGGGTCATCACCGGAGGGAAGCTGCAAGCATGGAGAGGAACGAGCGAAGACAGAGCTGGAGAGCTGGGACTCCCAAAGCCCTCTGAGGCCCATAGGATTCCATCATGAGCCCCAGATGCTGGACGTTTAGCTGCAGGATTTGGTGTTTGCCCTGCTGGCTGTTGCTCTTTTCTTTGGTCTCATCTTTCCTTGTTGTACTCTTCATTCTTCCTTTGGTAATGGGGATGTTTGTTCTTTGCCAGTGTATACTGAAATTTTGTAAGTTGTTGATTTTCTAGAAGTTTACGAGTAAGAGATTGCCTTGAGTCTCAGATGAGACTTTGGACTGTTTAACACTGTTTGAATTGTTAAAGACTGGGCCGCTTTAGAGAAGGACTAAATGCGTTTTGAATCATGAGATGAAAATGAGAGATTAGGGGCCAGAGGCGGAATGCTATGATGTAGTGATGTGTTTAGGGGTCAGGTTGGCCAGGGGTAGATTAGTGATGGTTAATCTTGATCGTCAACTTGGTTGGATTCAGAATCACCCTGGAAACACACCTGTGGATATGTCTCTATGAAGGTGCTTCCAAAGAAGTTTAACTGAAGAGGGAAGACCTACCCTAAATGTGGGTGGCAGCGTTCCATGAGTTGGGGGTCACAGACGGATCAGAAAGGACAGAGTGAGACACCAAAATTCATCTCTCTCTGCTTCCTGACTGTGAGCCTTGCTGCCGTGACAACCCCCACTGGGACGGACTGTATGTATCGCTTCAGACTGTAAACCAAAATAAACTCTTCGTTCCTTAAGCCGCTTTTGTCAGGTATTTTGTTACAGTAATGAGTGGAGGATGGCTAACACAATAGGATTCCTCTTTATTCGGCTCATCGTGCTGGCTTAATGCTTGTGCACCTGCACTGCCTTCACTGCTGAACTCTTTGCTGCTGGCAGATCCAGGGAGGGAGAAGTCAGTGACTTCAGTTGTGTACCCACTCTTGACTGCGCCAGTCTCCAGCAGCTGGATAGTCCTGATCCAGTTGTCACACAGTTGGACCTGATTAAACTAAATGGGCCCCCAAACTCAAAGGCGATGAATCTGGGAAAGGAATTGGTACAGGTGT
>PVIU01015866.1:0-47078 GCA_004026605.1 Ondatra zibethicus
AAAAAAAGAATCATCACCATAAAAAATATTATCTTTCCATCTTTGATGCTTTCTTAAAGGTATGGGGGGGGAGAAAAGATCCCATCACTTTGGAAGCTAAGATATGATGATTCCTGGGGCCAGCATTGGCTCTTATCACAGACAACAAAAAGAGCAAATAGAATGCAGCTTGGGATTGGGTATAGGCAGATTCCAACCCAATTAGCATTACAAATGAGTAGTACTGTGTACTGCAGCACCAGGTGATGCTCTTTAATTTGTCAGTTTATTGTTTCCAGTCTTAGTTCAGAGCTTAGCATTCTGATGAGTTATCAAGTTTTAATTGAGTGGGTAAACACTCGCCTAGAAAAGTGGTTGTGTTCAAACTTCTCAGACCACTGTGGTAACATTAAATTTCCCAGGTGTGACCGAAGTACGGCATTCTGTCTCCGGTATTTTATTGTGTTTATGGCAGAAGTCACAAAACAAGCTGCAGCAGTACCCAAGACCGCAGATGGCTTTTCTTTTTCTCTCTCCTTTACTTTGTCTCAATTGTTTGTTTTTTTCTTCTTTCCTCTCACCCACACAACTCCTGTCAGGACAACTTTTTAAATATTAATATCAAATCAAGAATTACATATGTCTTCACATTCCCGAAGGGTAGAAGTATGAGTGAGGTTGAATAGCTGCATAGTCTCCTAGTTTTCCAGTCCTTAGCGGCTCCTGTCGTGGACTTGAACCATCTAACCCTCTGCAGCAGTTGTTCATCTCCGCTGTCATTTATTGGTACACAGAGCCACATAGTGTGATTCTTATCTAAAGGACACGTATGAGAACTTTCTCAGATTTTATAACGTAACTTCTACAACTGGGTTCCTTGATACCTTTCTCCCCATTCATTCACCAAGAGCATTCTAAATAAAATCAATTGGAGCACTCTAAATAAAATCAATTGGTTCAAATGTTAAGATAAAATTATGGTAAATCAACATCAATAGATGCCATAGACACCCAAGTAGCTAAACATTGCCGATAATTTGCCCTGATGATATAGGGATAGGAGTTGCTCTTGAAAGAAGGGGGGCATCTAGCAAAGAAGGAAAAATGTTGAGTGGATAAAAATACAGGGAGGAAAAAAATAAGGAAGAAAAAATGCAGTGCCACCTACAACTTCACTCCCCTGGGTCCAACTCAAGGACCACCACAAAAAGAAAAGGAGTTGTCTACCTATATACATATAAGTAACTTTATATAAACCAAACAGGTTATACTATTTGTACACACACACACACACACACACGCACACACACACACACACACACACACACACACTCATGTAACAACATTTAAAGAAAAATGAGGCAATGAATTTGAAAAAGATCAAGGGGATACATGGTAGGGTTAGAGGGAGGAAAGGGGAAAAGAAAGTGATGTTCTTATAATCTCAAACAAATAAAATAAACTGTCATGTTAGATAACAACGGATGATGAGAAGGAGGAAAGGAGAACAGAGGTTTTCCCAGGAGGTAACAACGTCATACGATCACTTGCCACAAGAGCAAGGACATTCCCAATGTTTCAAGCAAGTCTATTAGTGGAAGTCTTCATGCTTTGAGTGCTCAGATACACCTACAAGTCATTAATACATTCTAATCTCATCATCTCCTAAATCAACAGTTCCAGTGACATAAAAATCTTAGTTTCATTATTTCAGCTTATTCCCAATATTTAATACCAAGAGACATTTTGAGGGCACTAACAGGGCCGCTTGTCAGGAACTCCCTTTGCAGAAGGCTAAAAACAAGCCAGGAGTGACACTTGAAATTGATCATCCTTTTAGCCATTCTGTCAGACTTCCGAAAATTAATGAGTGGGCTGCAGGAGGGAAGTGGCTTACCAGAACATCTCACAAATCTGCTGATCTCAACTCACTGAAATTCTGCTTACCTAATGCAAAGCTCTAAGCACTTTACTTCTGCGCAGTGCTTACATTCTACCCAAGTCTTCTCGGTTTCCTTCACATGACATTACTCCCTACTCTGGCAAGCACAGTATAATATTAAAGAAAGCAGCAGTCTCTGCCTCTGTCGTCACTCAAATGAGAGATGAGAGATGCTCAGCCTTAAACTACACAATCCCTGTGCTTATATAAAACTCAAGATTCAGAATGCCCATACCAATGATTCAATACTATCAGTGGGTAAAGTCTACAGAGAGATGCTAGGAGACAGAGATGCAGTGAGAACGTTATCTTGGTAAAGAGAAGGTCTCATGAGGAAGATGGTCTGTGGCAAAGGTGAACTCCTGCTATCTGTAGGAATGACCTCTGCAGTTTTCCAGATAGCCATATAGTAAGTATGTCTGACCCCTGTATACTATAGTGCACCCAAAGAAAAAAAAACATACAGGCACCCAAAACTTGAAGGATATCATGTGCCTCCATTGCCAAGGTAATCACCAAGTCAACGTAATTGAGAACATATATTTGTCCTTCATTTCCTTACAAATCGTGGGCCTTAGATATACATCTTCAGCCCTGAGCTATCTCAGGCCGCACAGCACCTGGGGGGCCTTTGACAAAACTGTTCTGGATTGCATTTGCAGGCATTTCTTCCTCCTTCTCAAATCAGTTATAAGGGAGCTTAGACTTATGTTGCAATTCCTCTTTCAGTGACCAGTATTTAAAATTTTAAGAATTGCATCGCCCACTGACTCAACTAAGCAGGGCTTATCTGGGCTTACAGACACTGAAGTGGCAGTGGCAAGCAAGGGGCCTGCACCAGGTCCTCTACATATAGATTACGATGGCTAGTTTGCTGTTCTTGTGGGACTCCTGACAGTGGCAGCAGGTGTATCTCTGACACTTGCCTGCTCTTAAGACTCATTTCCTCCCATTGGATTGTCTTGCTCAGTCCTGACATGAGAGCTTTTGCTTTGTCTTATTGTATCTTATTCTGCCCTGTTTTGCTGTCATCTCTTGGCAGCCTGCTCTTTTCTGAAGAGGACATGAATCTGGGGGAGAGAGGAGGTGGGGGCAACTAGAAGGAGTGGAGGGAGGAGAAACTGTGGTCAGGATGCATTGTATGAGAGAAAACTATTGTCAATTAAAAAAAAATCTTTACCCTCCTCCCAAGGCTCATGGATCTTTATGGAAAAGGGAACGGAATGATTTTAAGGGCCAGAGGCAGTAGATGACTTCAAGAAAACATTGTTTTCTGAACATAGCAGTTCTGCTGTGCAAATGACTTGTGTGAACTCAAGTCAGACAAAATCTCAGCAGGGAGAGATGTGGGTAGGAAATCCCACATCTACCTGAGGAGCTATTGGCATTTGATAGCTACCTGGAGAGGGAGAGGTTTTTCCTTAATGGTATGACACCTGGTTGGTAAACCACACTCCAGAGAAGGCTCCACGTCCTAGAGTAGCTGGTACCTAAAAAAAAACAACAAAACAAAACAAAAAGCTTTAAATATCTGTACATAACCCATACTTTGAATTAAGTATATCCCAATAACTACTAAACAGCACTGCCTTTACTTGAAAATATATTTATAGCCTTAAAACATTCAGAAACCATCACGGCTAAGAACTAACAAAATAATCATGTCTACTGCTGTTTAGGCAGTCATGTTGGTGAGGTTTTATGAGTGTAGTTTCTATTATTCATAGAAGACAATCGCATAGCAAACTTCCTGATCCACTGGCTCTTACAATCTTTCATTTCTCTTTCACAATTGTCTGTGCGCTTTAAGTGCGGGAATTTTATAGCACATATGGTAGCTGGGACCGAGCTTCATAATTCTGCATTTTGACTGGTTGTGGTTTTCTTTGATGGCATCCATCTGATGCAAAAAGACATTTCCTTGACATGATAAAGTGGTCAAGGAAAAGCCCACATGAGTCCTCAACCTTGCATAAAGAACTACCCGCAACTGAGGAATGCGAAGAGCAAGAAAAACAGTCTTTCTCAGAGAAGAGCACATCAATTGGTTATCCAATACCAAATAATCAAACCTGAAAACATACATATGAGTAATATTATACCAATGGGCGGGTTGTATTTATGTATGTATACACAATGTGTGTGTGTACGTGTGCGTGTGTATGTATGTATATATGTATGTAAAAACAAGAGACCATGGATTTGAAAAAGAGCAAGTGTGAGTATAGTATATGGAAAGGTTTGGAGGGAGGAAAAGGAAGAAGAAAATAATGCAATAACTTTATAATCTCAAAAATAAAAGATACAAATTTAAAAAACACAGGAAGTTCACCATGAACATACTTCCATTAACCTCATAGCCCTGACCCATTTCCTGAGATGTTTGGTTAGGGTTGTTAGAAACATTGAGAAGTAGGGACTCAAAGGCAGGGACGCACTCCAAATGAGGAGACGATCATGCACACAATCGGGAGGAATGAGCAAGTCGGAGGCTACAGATGAAATGAAGCAGAGCTAATTTTTTAAAAGACGCTTTGGCAATTTATTTTAATGGCTCTTGGTTTAAACTTCTTTTCTTACATTCTAAAATATAATACTGCTATCTTTAAACCCAAACAGTGGCATAAATCCAAAAAGGGAACGCATTGTCACCATGCCTCCATTGTGGTATTCAAAGTGGATGGAAATAGAACTTATTACAACATCCTTGCCATCTACTTTTCCTAATTCTCTACACTGGGCGTGAGCTGCTGCAGATCTGAGCGGGGAGTGAGGGAGTGGTGACAGGCTTACGCATGCATGACTGCCATCAGAATCAGATGCTTCATTTGTGGACACATAGCACATAAAAGAACAAATCCAAGCACTTACTGGAGCGGCTGGTGATTACTGACTATTCATTAAAAAGGTATTTGGCTTTTTCCAATGTAACCTTCATGTTCTTTGTGAAGAAATAGTCCAACAGGCCATTTTCCTATAAATTATGCAGCTCCCTATTTATTCTTCTTCAAGAATCCAAGCCCTGCTTTATATAAAGAACTGCGTAAAGGTTCCTAAGGCCTAGGGATTGTAGCTAAAATACTGGAATCACACGAGTGAGAAAGGAAAAAAAACTAAATTAAGCTCTGAAAGGGATGCTGCCCAAGTTAATACTTCCCTTGTGCCCCAGTGAAACTCCCTCTGACAAGCAGGACTAAAATGCATTCCTGTAATTGCTTCTTTCCTCTGCATTGCTGAGCAATTGCTTTACAACTCTGCCCTCCCGGTGCACATACATAGAGTTATCATGATGTGATCCCCAAATGATGCCTGGACCCAGAGAGCAATGTCTTATAAATCCTGTAGTCAAGAAGAATGGGAAAGATTAGCAAGAGAAGTAATTCTGTCTTCAGTATAGCAGCATCATAGGCTTTCATCCAGAAAGAAGAGAAATGCACCCAGAATACAATCACAGCTTGTGCTTGGCTTTATCTCCCCTCTCTAGACAGTAGCCCACATAGCTAAAGATGGCCCATCTGCATGCTTGGGCTTCTCGGCATCTGTTCCCATCAAAGGAACAGCAGAGCACATGAAATGTCTTACAGAGTACGAGACATGCTTTCTATCTTCAGATTATCCCTGGAAGCATGAGTCCATCCTCCCTGGCATCAGTCTCAGAAGAAGAAAGGTGGACTTTGAGACTCCCCTGGGTTCCTTACCTTTAATAAAGCAAGATGCATACAATATTGCTTCTCTATTTCTTTTTAAAATTACACTTATGTGTGGAAAATGTAATTGGAGGGGAGCATGAGTGTTACAGCAATATGTGATGCTCAGAGGACAATTCTGTGGGCTTGTTCCCTCCTCCACCTTTATGTGGATATAGAGATTGTCAAGAATTCAAGGCAAGTACCCTTATCCACTGAGCTGTCTCGCCAACCTCTGCATCTTTCTTTCTTGAATTCTTCCTGACTCTGTATATGCTTTTGGTAGGCGCATGTTCTTTAAATCCAAAAGTTTTTTTTTAAGCTTTCCATGATAAATTTTGACCCTTTTTGTCTTGAAACCCATTTCTTTAACTGATGTAATTTCTTTGTAATGTTCAGATATTTAGGAAAAAACCCACAAAGCTACTTGGGTTGGCCAGATTGCAAATATGCAGAGTCTCATCTCCAGATGTGAATACCACCTAATTGGTGCTTACGTTTAAGTGCTTCGTGACACCAACTTGAGTGTTTTGACCTGGAACAAGAGGGACATGCACACAGCACCTGGATCTTTGGCATACATAAGTACTTATCCCAGAAGATATAGAACACTACTGGCTGGCTCCCCAGGATTAGGAATTTGATCAGGGCTACTGACTGTTTTTATTGGTAAAAGTGACCAAATTCTCTACTCCATTGCATAAGTTCTAATCATCTAGAAAGTAACTGTGTTAGCTCCCTTGCTTTGATCTGTTCTAACCTAACCTACCTATGAAAAGCCAATTGATCACAATATTTTCTCTGTTTCTGTTATTCTCTGTAGCTGAGTCTTCCAAACAGCTAAGTACACATTATTGAAACATCTTACCAGGATTTTTTTTTGGCTTTTTGTGGCTGCTCAAATAATATTAAACTCCAGAAAACGGGACTTGGGTAGGTCATATAAGATGATAAAACTTCAGTACTTTTCTTGAGAGACAAATACTAAGATCATATAGAAAAATCAACAGGAGCTTCCGAGTTAATTACTTCTAGTCCCAAGCCAAACCATATGCCAACAACTGAATACTGGGTTACATGTATGTGAACCCGTGCGTTCTCAATGGGATTGACGCTTTAGTTCGTATCATATTTGTTCACTGGATAGACCTTAAAATAACTTAAATTATAATAGTTCACCTTGAAAGAATATCTATGACCCCCCAAGTTCTCAAGATATATTTTCCAAGCTATATTTAGGTTAAGAAAGAAAAAGCCCTACTGTTACAAGGACACATTGCCACATTGTTTTCCTTTTTTGAAAAACCCTTCCTGAAATATCTCATTCTATTCAATGATTGAACAAAAAGATAACCATTCCTTGTGGCTCAGAAATGTGGATGTCACTTCCCACTAATGTTCGTTTTTGTCTTGCTGCTGGCTCAGCACATCTCTCCTGGTTGGCAGTGGGTAGACCTGCTGCTCTGACTTATTCTGTTACTTACATGGCAAAGGCTAACCCACCAAGGTCAATGTTGGCTATAATCCATCATGTTGCCAATATGTCTGCCATGATTGATGGGACATTGCCCTGCAGGATCTCTGACTTCTTTTACTGTTAAGGTTTTGTCTCTCAGCCACACCAGGAGTGGATCTCCCAGGTACGATACTGTTTATCTCCCAATAACCCTCTGGGTTAAAATGGCTGATGAACTGGTTTACATCCATAGAGAAGTAGGAAACCATTACCACTGTTCTTAAAGACCCAAAAAGTGTGCTGAAGTGTGCATCACCTGAGGAAAGACCTGAACTTAGTCCCTTGCTTGCATGTTAAAATGGATGATTCTTGTGTAAAACCATGGCCTTGATAAACACAGTTCAACCTCTAAATCTCAGATGATGTAAACAAGCCCATTAAAGTAACCTTAAATTTTTAGCAAAGTTAACAATAAGTCAGGGAATGTTGTAGCTTTTTTTTAAGGGGGTGATAATCTTGCTGTTGTTGATAATAGGCTATTGGAGACATAATGAAACTCCTAACCCTAGGTCAATAAACACAATACTCTTGATTTCAAGCTTATCCTTGAGAGAAACCTGACAACTCCAATACAGACAGAAGCACAGAAGTCGATTATGGGGGAAATACAAGTAGTCCATGTGTCTACTTACTCTTGGTCACCTCCTTTTAATCAATAGGACACTGAGTCTCCAGATTCCACTGAATTAGGTTTACAAAGTCTTTCTTTTTTCTCACCTGTCGCTAAGAAAAATCATTCATGGCATCCTGGATCTGAACTAGTGGAGACTGCATGAATCAAAAAGCTAAAAAATGTTCCCTCCCCACAGAGGTTGCCAGCTGTCCCATTGATTCAGCTCTGCTCTTGGCTGATTTGGAGGCTACTCTGGCATCCCATCCAGAGAGTGTCCTATAATAAGGTATGACAATGTGAACTGTTACCAGGGAGAAACAGAACATCTGGTCTGGAACAAAAGCAAAGTCCATTGCTAAGAAGCGGCCTGGCCATCACCATTCAAGTGTGAATATGCCTGGCCCTGTCACCTGAAAGACAGGGTCTTCTGGAGCCAAATTAGAGAAGATAAAACAGAACCACAAGGGAAAGAAGAAACCCCGGCGGAGAAATTATGTGTTATTTTCTCATAGCTTTTGCCTAAATGTAGAATAATCTCCAATCAGCCTTCTGGGATTTTGATTTTTCAAAAACTGAAATTTTAAATCAGAAGCATTGCTCTGGTTTGTATGTTCTGTGATGTGAGATCTGTGGGTTTCCTGTTTGTTTAGCTTTGTTTGGATGGCTAAAGCTTCCTTTGCCATCCTGCTGTTATAAACAGAGCTAATGATTGGCATGTGTTTCCTAGAATCATTTTAACTGCCAAAGACCTACTGATGCAGACAGCCACTCTGAGACCAGTGAGGAGCGGCATGAGCGATATGCACCTGCCACATGCCTTCTCTGGGGCTGAGCAACTACACTGGTCCCCGGGGGTGTCTGTGGCTGTCCAGGTTGCTTTTTAAGCTTATTGTTGTTTTTGTTGCTGTAAGTATTGAGCAATACCTTTAGAAAAGGAGAATCTGATTTCCAACTGCCTTAAAATGCAGATTAAAAGGGGGTGGGGGAGCTTGTCCTGTTGACAAAGCCCCTGTCAAAGTGAGTGCCATTATACTCTACATAAGGTTTGTGTATTTCACTCCTTCCCAGAACCATCTGTCTGAATTTAATTCACTGATAATTTTATCAGTCTCCCCATGCTTTGCCTGAAACCTCCCCATTGCATTTTTTATTCTCCACAGATGTTAACTCTTTGAATGGCAGTCTCAATGCCTTTAGAATTTTGATGAAGACACACTCTCTCCCTGAAGGATCCATGCCACAGGCAGCTCCTTCCCACTGCCCGGCTGGACCCAGACCCACAGTTGCTCTTTCTAACAAAAGTTGTGCTGGTCCCAAGCAAGCTGGTCTACCTGCAAAATTTTATTCGTAACAAGGCACCATCCCAGGCACATGAAAGAGCCCTTCAGATGCCTTTTGGAAACACATTACTAGAGTATATTTTATAGAAGTGGTGCCAATCTTCCTAGTAAAGTAGCACATATATTATCTTGAGAAAATAAAGGCTAACTAAAACTACTAAACAATTTAAAAATTAACTATTTTAACAAACTGTTTCTCTTTTCCACAAGATCATGTCTTTTATTTACTTTTTTCTTCTCTCTTTCTTCCTCTTTCCCTCTCTCCCTCTCTTCCATCTTTCGTTAAGACAGACTCTTGCAGTCTTTAGTCCCAATTGGCCCTCCTACCTCAGCTTCCTAAATGGTTAGAATCGTAGGCATGCAGCACTGCGCCCATCAAGCTTAAGCTACCCTTTATTCTGTTTGTATTTCATCTATGTGATGAATGCCTGAGAGAGAAATATACAAACGGAACAAACACTGAACGTTAGCTTATGATGGCAAAGGTTTCGGTCATCTTCAGTCAGAGCTGCTCATCCTATGGTGGCCAGAAAACAGAGAGCCAAGAAGGGATAAGATAACCTTCACAGGCACAGTAACTTACATTCTCCAGGCCCCGAGTAAAATGTCTTTGCATAGTGGATGTCATATTTGCTTTAAAAATTTCCCACTAAGCATTTCTAAGCAGCCTCATTGATCAGGGTGTGGTTCTCAGCATGAAAGGAGATCAATAGGAAAATTCATAAGACGCCCGTAACCTAGGCCCTTGTGATCCACGAGGGAAGATGGAGCACTGAGTGATGATTGACACAAAGCGCCACTCACACATGAGCGGGGCGGAGGGTGGGGTTAACCAGAAACTCTGTGCAGACTTCACAGAAAAAAATATCAGTGGCTATTGTGGTCAGGGAACCTAAGGAAGCTATGAGGAGTAGAGATGAGAATGGGAATTGCCAAGAAAAAGAAACTCAGGTGTTAGGAGCATGTACAGAGGGGCTGCAAGAAGTTCTGGGGATGCAGAACATACACTATAGCTGGATCCTGGGGACCTGAAGGGGTGAAACCAGAGACACAGAGATGGCAGAGAGCCATGATCTGGAGATAAAGACATGCTGAGGAGAATGGACACAATGTGCTCTCAGAAGGTAATGGCAGTTACTTGTGGGAAAGATTAGGAAGAGAGATATTAAAAACACAGAAAAATTGGAAATGTCATGATAAGGAAAGAAGTAGAAGTTCGGGGTTAGGGCAGGTGTGTTCACAATGAAAGTCAGCAAATTTGTTCAGTCTTTCTGACCAAACAGATGGGAGAGATGCACTCAAGTCAAAAGACACTGGTGTGCTGAAGAAAACACCGAGACTAATAGGTTTTACGGGTTTGCTTCACTCTAGGAAAACACTTGGTCTTGTAGATGTCACCACTCTTTCCCAGATGATGAACCTAATCCAGCCCTTTCTGGAAATGTCTTCCTCATACTGAAGAATTGCTGTTTTCTTCATGTAGCACTGATGTTGTTTCTTGAGCAATTACAAAGCCCCTGACATTGGTTTTGTGTCTTTGGAGTTCTAAGTGTCATTGAAAGGCAACATTCTGAGATGCTGGAACAAAATAGTGGCCAGAAAACCAAGTGTTGACTCCATGGTGTTCCAGACCTAAAGAACATGATACAGGAGGAAGATGGATAAGCGGTAGTTTAATTAAGATAGCCAATGTCAAACTTTGAAAGTAGACTATCAAATACTTAACAATGAAAATATACTGTCAAAATTGGAGATGATGAGGACAGTTATTATAATTGGTCCTGTGAACAACAGCATGATATACTAGCTTAGAGTATAAATCTCAGAATATGGTTTTATTCATTTTTTTGAGTTTGAAGATTGGTTATGTCTATAAAGCAGGCTTTCTGAGTAGAAAAATTACATTTAGAGCAAAATTTACTAAAAAATTCCAAAGGAGGTACTGGGGAGAGAATTCAGCTTGATATGAAATCTGTTCACCAAAATGCATGCGCTTTTCCTCCTGAATAAACAGACTACATTTCCCATCCTCCCTGTGGTTAGGTAGATTCCAGCTGACTTCTGCCCAGTTTAAAACTACCAGAGATGATGTTATTCACTTGACAACCTTAAAAATTGCCTGATGTGATCCTCAGCACTTGCCCTTCACTGTTTTCTGATAAAGTAAAATGTCAAAGCAATCCATAGCCAGTGAAAGAAAAGGCCCAAGTGAGGCTGCTTTCCCATCAACCCTTGCTGGACTGTGATTCGCTTGAGAAGAACACTTTCAAAAGTCAGTATGTAGCCAGTCACCAGTCGCCACTGAGACTTGAGAACTGTGTGCTGTAGCAGGTAGCCTACCCTGCCTGATAAAATTTTAGGATTTATAGTCAGACAGCATGAGGTCTGAGGTCCAGTTCCTAACTTAACTAACTCAGAACACATGACAAGTGAGTTCATCTCCTGGAGCCTCGCGGTCCCTACAAAGGAAACAGGGAAAATAGATGTGCTGTGATTATAAAATACAATATATATAATTTTGGCATTGCCTGGCAATAGAAAGACTATGATAGAAGGTAGCTATTAATATCTCGGCAGAGAGAAAATAATTTGTACGGAGTTATTAGCCAGTCTGGAAATAGTATTGGAAAGTGGAACGAGAAGCTAGCTTTGGAAGAAATATTCATCTCAAGCACTCCCTGAAAGAGATAACTATAATTTTATCTTCATCTGTTATGAAACTGATACTTCTAATTACAAGAACTTCTAGTTATTCTTAGAGAATGATAAAGGAATCTGAGATTTAGAGTTGGGATTCAAATTCCAGTTCTGGGTGTCATCTTTGGTCATGACTAAATGACTGACATAGGATTCGCTCTCCTACTATAAGCCATAAAACTAGACCAAATATATGCAGCAACTGTTGCCAGGATTGGATGACAAACGTCCCAGTGTGTTCGAAGCTTTTTGATACTCAACAGAAGAAAAACATGTGAACTCAGCTTTATCGGGACTCAATATTCCTCTCTAAGGCACTTTCTGAGCTTAGGTATCTTAACCGGATGTTCATCAGGCAGAGGCTGAAAAGAGAAGGATTTTCTAGGAAAGACAATGGAGAAAATGCAGATAAAAAAGCTAAGACCCCCAAAGGCTATGGTAACATCCTGGTCAGTACACGAGCTGGGCAAAACTTAGTGAGGTTGACCCTAAAATAGCTGCAAGGAATTGATGTCTCAGTGAAAGTTTTAGGGGATGTGAAGTAGGAAGGGACTGTGGGGTCCCAGACAGTCAGCATAGTACCAAGAGACTTCAGTTAATACCTTGGGCATTTAGTTAAGACCCTAAGAACCACACTCTCAAGTAAAGGACAGACATAGGACTGGAAGGGGGGAAATATCCCATAAATTCTCTCTAATAAAATCCCAAGCCCCAAGTTTCTCAGCCTAAGAATCATTGAAATACTGAATATGATTATCCCATATTGTGGGGTGCTTACTCTGTATACTGCTGGGTGTCGAGCTGCACTTCTGGATTCTACCTGCTACGTAACCCTATCATTCTCCTCATATGTGAACTAAAATTATCCTCTCAGGCTCCATTGTGCAATGGATAGCACATGAGATTTCTAAAAATAATCTCGTATGTTATCAAATATCTCGGGGTGGTCTCTTCTTCAACTATCCACATTCTAGGATCTAAGTAGTCTCCCATAAGCCAATGGCCATTCTAATTAAAATTCCACAGCCTTTAAATACATAATCTACAAACCAGGTAATATCCACAATGTCCAGCATACATTTTTAAAAGTACTACACTTACAAACAAGCAATGTGACCTAAAGGTAAATTTAAAAGGCATATTCAGTAGAAGTAGTTCCCCAGAATGATGTAGGAATTGGAAATGCCAGAGAAACACTCTTAAAACTCTATTATAGGCATGTTGAAAGATTTAAAGGAAATGGTGACTGGAATGAGTGACAAAATATAGACTAACAATGGAAATATTGGAACTCTAAAAACAAACCAAGTGGAAATTCAAAAACTAAATACTTAATTATATGAATATAAAACCTCACTGGATATGTGTAAGAACAAAAAAAAAAAAACAGAAACAATAGCACCAAAGACCTTGAAAATGGATCAGTAAAAACAACCCCAATGGGAAAAAAGAAATAAAAATGCATTTAAAAAGGGAATGGCACTTATGCATTGTATGACACAGTATGTTTCACACCCAAATGTTTAGCAGACATGTAATGAGAGTTTCACAAGGAGGAAATGAAGAGGTGAAGCCTTTGAAATACTTAAAGAAATGGTGATAAATATCAACCCACAGACCCAAGAAGCTGAGAGGCAAATCCAAGATAGAACAAATATACAGATGAGTATACCATCTAGATACATGATAGAAAGACACTTAAGCCAAACGTTCACCAAAAAGCAAAATTACCACACACAGGAAAAACAAGAACAGGGTGTGTGTGTGTGTGTGTGTGTGTGTGTGTGTGTGTGTGTGTGTGTGTAGAGATCCCAAGATGACCTTAGGTGTCATACCCTAGGCCAGACCCACTGCAGTGGCATTTCATTTGTATTTTACTAAATAAAGCTTGTCTGAGCATCAGAAAAGTAACAGAGCCTCACTGGCCAGCCTTACAGACCAGGCAGCAATGACACACACCTTTAATCCCAGTAGCCACACTAGCTTGCTATAGAAACCAGGCAGTAGTGGTGCACGTCCTTAATCCCAGAACTAGAGGAGACGGCTCTCAGTCTCAGTCTCATTCTAAGGTTTCCTGGAGGCAGGACCACCATTTCAGACTGAGGACAAAGTAAGAGCCAGTGGCTGGCTGCTGTGCTTTTCTGGTCTTCAGGTTGAGCCCCAATATCTGTCTCTGAGTTTTTATTAATCGTGCTATAATCTACTTTTTTTAAAAGATAGGCTCTCTCACTGACCTGGAACTTGTCACGTAAGTTATTCTGACAAGTAGACAGCAAACCCCAGCCATTCACTTGTCTCTTCCTCTGTAATACTCTATAGTACATGTGCCACCCATTTCTGGTTTCTTTACATGGATTTTGGGGACATAACTTGGGTTCTCCTGCTTTACAGATTGAGCCACCTCCTCAGCCTCCAAAATGCATCTTCTCACTAAAACCAAAGATTACACGACTGTGAAAAAGGACATTTAAACCAGGCAGTGGTGGCACACGCCTTTAATCCCAGCACTCAGGAGGCAGAGGCAAATAGATCTCTGTGAGTTCGAGGCTAGCCTGATCTACAAGAGCCAGTTCCAAGACAGCCAGGGATACACAGCGAAACCCTGTCTCGAAAAATAAAAAAAAAAGAAATTTAAGAATTTAATGAAAAGATTTCAAGATGAGTATTAGTCCATAGAGGACACTGGTCCCCCCAAAAGCAGGAAGTAATTGAAATATGCTTTTGGTCTGCCCCAGATTCTTGACCAGAGAAGGAGAAAACAAGCAGGGTTCAGTTTTTTAGTTGAGAAAATGTCACTCAGAGTATAAGAAAACAAGGCAATTAGTGTCTGCAGAAGAGTACCAGTGTTGGGCATCTCAACAGCATCTCTATCAAGTGATTAGCACATTCACATAAAAAAAATTGAGTCCAAGGAACAAAGTGGCCCCACAGGACAGCGGTCAGTGACTCTTATATCATCAGCCAGAGTAAAGAACAAACTTTGGCTGGTTGGCACAGTGTTCAGAAACAGGCATAGTTTAGCAAAAAAGAATAATCTCCCCACCTTAAGTGATGCTCTGGTTATAATTAGAAAATTAAAAGAGCAAGACCCAAAAGGTTAAGATTATTTCCAAGAATTGTAACTGTATCCCAGAAGAAAGCACAAAATATCCAACACCCAAGATGAAATACACAATATCTGGTATCTGATCAGAATTTGCCAAGATCCAGAATATACAGCCCGCAATAAAGAGGAAGATAAATCAATAGAAAGCAACATAGAACTGAGACCAGTGGACCCAGAAGGGAGGAAAGAGGGTGAGGAACTGTGAGGAATCAAGGGAGGAGAAACTATAATCAAGACATATTGTATGGAGAAAATTATCTATTTTCAATAAAAGGGGGGAAAAGACAAAAAACCACAGTTGTGACTGTGTTTCCTATGTCCAACATGGTCAAGATGTTTGTGAAGTGAGAGGAAGACTCAGAGGGCAACAGATTAGGGCATCGAGACCTCGGGAAGAGTCCACTTGGTGGGAGAGGTATGTATTAGGGATTAGGAAAGGAAAGATTATTAAACTTAGAGAAGCAGAAGCAAAAATACACAAAATGAATCATGAAAAGAAAGCCTATTTAGAAACCTAGACTATCCATGAACTCTGCTAAATTCAACTGGTTGGATATTCATACATTAGAATCAATAAATCAGAGGAAGTCCAAGGCCCTCCCCCTTCCATCCCGGCCTAGGAAGGTGTGCATCCAAATAGACTAGGTTCCCAAAAAGATAATACATGCAGAAGAGATAGGTCCCAGTCTCACTGTTGATGGCTTTTCAGTCTGCCCCCATTGGTAGCCACATTCAGAGAGTCTGGTTTGATCATATGCTCATTCAGTCCCAGTCCAGCTGGATTTGGTGACACAGGGCAGGGTACCATGCCTTCTTTTAAGGAAGCAGGGGGAGGGAGGAGGGGTGGGGGGAGTAGGGAGGGGAATGGGAGAAGGGGAAGAAATGTAAATTTTTTTGAATGAAAAAAAATAAAAGAATATGGAAAAATAAATAAATAAATCAGAGGAAAGTTACCCAAATGATGTTTGGAGATATGATGACCAAAATCTAACTTTATGAGAATCATAACCCCAGAAATCAAAGAAACCCAGAAAACCCAAAGAACAGGAGAATTAATTTAACTACTAAAATATGGTTGCCAAATTTGTCAGAATCAGGGATAAAGAGAGAAGCCTAAGAGCACCTGGGAATGGGGCAACATGTAGAAAAGAAAAGAAAAAAGGTAAAGATGAAGGCAGATTCCCCATCAGAAACAGAAGTGGCAAGAAGAGGATGGACAGTTTCTTTATAACTGAGAGAAAAGGGATCCATCACTCTATAATTTTATATGCAGCAAAAGTATGTCACAAACATGAAAGCAAACAAAGATTTTTTTCCATACATAAAAAAACTGGAAGTGTTTATCACAAACCTGCACTGCAAGACGTTAAAAGAAATCTTTCAGGCAGAATGAAAAAGATCTCATGCAGAAATGTGGATCTAGATAAAGAAAGGGAAGCACTAGAAATGGCAGCTTCATGGAAAATACATAAGGTTTTATCCTCATTTAAATCCCTCTAAAAAGAATTTTGCTATCTTAATAAAAACTAATAGCAATGGACTTATGGAGTTAAGGTATATATAAATAAAAAGTATCATAAGAATAACCTAAAGCCTAGATGGGGGAAATGGAAGTTATTATTGTAAGATTATCATATTATATGGGGAGTTACATTGATTCCAAATAGGCTAGAATAAGTTATGGGTGTATAGTTAAATTCTAGATCAATATTCTCAGAAAATATAAACATGTGTAATTCAAGAGACAATAAGAAATATAATATAGCAAAAAACATTCAATTAACCCATTTCTTTCTTATTTGTACAAGTTTATCTCTTAATTACACAAGTTTTTAAACTCTTTTCTTCAGTTTCTTGATCTCTAATTAAATACATTTTAATATGGTTATCCTCATTAATATGTGTCTAAAGTGCCTTGAGGGAAAAGACAATATATTTATTAATTTTTATATTACTATGATGGAATACTCAATTATCTTCAATAGTGACTACTTTCCAAAACTTTTTGAAGTCAAGTGTTTGTTAGGGACCCCAGTACAAAGACCAGTGAGTGTTAACAACCCCAGCACAGAGCCCAGTGAGTGTTAACAACCCCAGCACAGAGCCCAGTGAGTGTTAGCGACCCCAGCACAGAGCCCAGTGAGTGTTAGCGACCCCAACACAGACACCAGTGTTTTTCATTTTCTTTCCTGTTCTTAGATGTGAGATACATTTAAGACAAAAGAGTCCTATATAAAAAAAGAACATACTGATAATTGGATGCAGTCATTTGATATTTAGACATTATGTGACAACACCTGTCCTACTTGGTCCCCAAATAATGTAGTCTCTTCTTGTAAGCTCATGAAATGACCACCAGATGGCAGAAGATGTGTGATCAATCAGGAGGTTAAAGACATGCTAACTGGAAGAAGACTTGGATCCCAGACCCCAGAGAAGAGAATATTTGGTTGGACTCTTCCTACAAATGTGATTCAAGTCATTAGATAGAATGTCTATGGCCCATGAGATGCTAATACTTATGTTCCCTCTGCTTCTAAGCAGCCAGAGCCCACAAGTCCATGGAGAGGTTTGGTCCAGCACAGATTCACATTACACAGATCTCAGATGCCCACAGCAGGAAGAAATGAATATGAATCTAAATTCAACTGACTTAGATTCAAGAGCAGTAATGAAGAATAACAGAAGTATATCATAGAACACACGTATTCTAGGAATATTCCTAGAAGAATGATGGTGCAGAGCACCAGCTTTCTAGTATTCCTGAGAAAAATATAAACCCAAGGATAAATAAATCCCTAGACAACCCCAATATGAAAGCCAATCTGCAAGGTAACTAATGGGCTTCTCAAAGGAAACGAAATTCATCCCCCATAAAGGACCCGAAAGAGGCTGGCAAGTGGCAGGTGAATGCGATGGGTGTGTATGATGTGTGTGGGTATGTGGGATGTGTGTATGTGCTCACTGTGCAAATGTAGGCACCCATATCATATACGTAAAGGTGGACAACCTCAGGTGTTGGTCTTTACTTCCCACCTTACTTGCAACTAAGTCTCTTGTTTAATGTTACAGATTTCAGAATGGCTGGCCCACAAGCCTTGGAGGATTTTCATGTCTCAGCATCCTCTAAGAGTACTGGAATACAGATGTGTGTTTCTAAGTCTGGCTTTACAAGACTTCTGGGGATCCATATTCAAGTCTTCATGCTTTTGAAACAAGGGTTTTATCCCCTGAGCCCTATCTGTGGATTTTCCACTCTAATGTCAACTTCTAGATGTCTACAGATAGCACTGTTGGGACAACTGTGGATTTGTATGAATCTACTTGTTATTTCTGTATTCGTGTTGATGTGTTGGTTATGATATCATTAGTGGCTACGTTGAAGCATGTCAATGTCTTAGAAGACAAAGGAATGTGTTAGAAAATCTACAGTTAATTCTAGAGTGGTTCAAACGGGGGAAGCTATATGTTATCCTGCAATGCACAAAGAGGTGCTTTGGATTCTGAGGCTTGAGCACCATAGTTTGTAGGCCTCTAGATAGTTATTCTTAGGCTGAATGGCAACAGAGAGGCCATGCAAGGTCAAAAGTAACAAATTGCTAGTGGTTGACTCTAGGTGATGAACTTATTGGATCTTCATTGCTCTTTCCTTGGATACTTCTTTCTAGGCGGCTGAACTTTACTTGAGGTGTTTTTCTACCTTTGGTGAAGAAATCTTATTTAATAATAGCACACCTATTCTAATTGTGATCCATTATACTAGGGGAGGGGAGAATTAGCAGCAAACCAGACATGATTATTGATGGAAGCTTCAGTGATTTGCTGAGAGAAAAGCAAACCCCCCAGCCCAACTGTGTTATCACAGAAGGTGTTCTGCATTAGCCAGCTGTCAGAGTCGGGTAAAAGTTTCTACATCTCCATCTCTATGCCTCTGACTGTGCATATTTCCCGATAATCTCTGGGTTGCAGAAGCAGCTCAGAGCAGAGGGAAGATCCTTTTCCTTTGCTGCAGGGTGGGCCTTTACTTCTCCAGTCAAAACCTCAGAAGTGACTATCAGTCTGTGTTCCTGGATGCTCTGTGCTCTGGCTATGATCCATTTGTAAGTTCACATGTGGACTTCTTGGGACAGCGGCATGTATAGTTATTGAAATTGAACCTCCACCTGGGATGGAAGTGGTTCATCACATCCACCTCCGAGAAAGGGCAGACTTGAGAGCTGCTCTCAGTACCCAGGTTGTTCTGGCATATGTGGCAAACACTGATCTTTGCAGGGCTTTACTATGGGTTTTTTTCCCTTTAAGTGAGAAACTTAGTATGGAGTCTGTGATCCACTAAAAAAACATGTTTCTAAAGAACACACTCTTAGCAAACGGCATGTCTGTAGTCCTCTCATTCCCTGTATTTGCTATGTTCCATCCTCAACCGTATGAAACCTGGAACACACACAAGGACTTGTCAGATTTCAAAAGAAACAACAGATTCTGCCATAGACCTGCCAGGGCTCACTGTCCTTTGGGTCTTCTTTCTACTTATGCATGTGTTCAGCCCTGTGCTATTTGAAAAAACAATGCACCTGCATCTTTTCCTGCATTGTTAATCTTCAAGCAGGGAAGGGAAGCGCAAACCTCAAACATTTCAAAGTGTTTGGAAATGTTGTTGATGTCTCCATATTTCTGTTGTTTTACCTCTAAAGTAGGGATAACTTCCTGAGGGGGTTACATAAGACCTTTTCTCCAAAAAAAAAAGATATTCTTGTATTCTAACCAGAAGGTTAAGGTGAAAAGGATAAGAAAAATATTGTTCTAATATTTTATATGTTTTATAGAAGTTACTGGGGTCACTGGAGGAAAGGGCCATGGAAACCAGATGCTATACATGTTTCTGGAGGTAAAATCTCATCAACATTCCTACCTAACTGTGCAGCCTATCATCTACAATAACACCTGCCAGTCGTTATATGTCCACCTGTAAACAGTAACACTTACAAAAGTAGCTAACTATTCTCTGATTAGGACATGAGGCCCACTGCAAAGAGATAATTACATTCCTGGTATTGTAAGCTCAGAAGAAAAAAAAAAAAAAAAGAAACATGGCTGGGCTGTCTTCGGCCCTAAAGGCAAACCTGTCAGTGTTGTCTAGCAAGATTATCATGGCAACAAATTACCTTCTAAATATTTATGCTTGTAGACAAATAATGGAAACACGTTTCTAAGCTTTAGTAAGAGATGCCTCTCTTTTCAATAAAGGGCAGTGGTTACACGGATCCATAGTGGATCAAGGTTCCAAAAAAAAAAGTTATAGCACTCAACCCTAGAAAGATGTTTATGTCACCACCTCTCAGACTCAAGGATCATTGCTGTGTGGGACGAAGAACCAGAAGACAGAGAGAAAGTCTGTGAAATGCTGACTTCTGGGCATGGCATAGTTAACGTATGCATGACTGCACAGCAGCACAGATGCCTGCAATGGGTCTATATGAGACTGGACCCATTCATTTCAAATTATGGATTGGAAACAGGCCCTCAGAGCCCTACCACATCCTGATGAAGTGTTGGATACTAATGGATTCTGGGGAAGGGGAAGGCATTGTTTGCAATTGGGTAGCTATCCAGGTTCCACCAGTCTCCAATGGATAGTTCCAATTTCATGATCACACAGATGATCCTGGTTAAATTCAGTGGGTCAAAAAAGAAAGAAAGAAAAAGAAAGGAATGTTTGAATGAGAATTATAGGAAAGAGGAGTTAATAAGGGGTAGAAGGTTACAGTACTCAGAATGCACTTCATACATGTGAGAAATTGTCAAACACATATTTTAAACTATATTACTAAAATGTAATTTAAAATGTTTCTCAAGCATTTTATGTGTTCAAACATCGTTAGGCAAACTTCTCCCATGGAGAGTCAGATAATAAATATTTGAACTTTAAGAGTCATATTGGAGGAATCAATCTACCTCAGGATGCAGCTATACTATTCCTGGGCATATACACAAAGGACATCCTACCACAAAGATACTTGCTCAACTATCTTCATAGTAGCTTTATTTGTAATAGCCAGCAACTAGAAACAACCTAGATGTCCCTCAACCAAAGAAAGATTAAAGAAAATGGTACTTTTACACAATGGAGTATTGCTCAGCTGTTAAAAAATTAACACCATGAAATCTGTAGGTGAATTAATGGGACTAGAAAAAAATCATCCTGAGTGAGGTAACTCAGACCCAGAAAGACAAGGTATATACTCATTTATAAGTGGATATTAGCTGAAAGTAAATGTGCTAAGATTCACAGACCCAGGGAGGCTAAGTAATAAGGAAGGCTCAAGGGGGAACACACAGATCTCCCTGGGGAGGGGAAATAGATTTCTGGGTGGACTGGGATTAGGACAGTGCGGATGGGAACAGGAAGAATTAGATCGGGGGCGGTGGAGGGAGAGAATATCGGGAGAGACAACTAGAAATGGGGGCAGGGCATTTCTGGGACAAGGTAGAAACCTAATGCAATGGAAAATCCCAGGAATTCACAATGGTGATCCCAGCAAAGACACCTAGTGATAGGAGCTATGGAACCAGAACCTTATATAACCAGACCCATGTCCAGCAAAATCGCCATCAGAAGGACTTCATCCAGTAACTGATTGGAGCAGATGCACAGATCCACATCAAATCATTGGGCAGAACTCGGGGAATCCTCTAGGAAAGAGCTAGGAAGGATTGTGGGAGCTAGAGGGGTCAAGACACAACAAGAAAACGACCCACAGAACCAACCAACCAGGGCCCATAGGGACTCAGAGAATAAGCTGACAATCTGGGAGACTACATAGGTCTGACCTACATCCTCTGCATACATGTTATGGTTGTGTGGCTTGGGGTTCCTGTGGTATTACTAAGTGTGGGAGCAGGGACTGTCTTCAACTTTTTTTGCCTGCTTTTGAGACTATTTTCCTCCTACTGGATTGCCTCGTCCACCCTCAATATGAGGGCATATGCCTTGTTTTATTATAACTTGATTTGCCATGTTTGGTTGATATCCCTGGAAGGCCTGCTCTTTTCAGAAGAGACAGGAGAAGGAGTGGATCTGGAGAAGAGGAGATGGGGGCTGGGGACTGGGAGAAGAGAAATGAGAGGAAGCCTCAGTCCCTCAGCTGGGATGTAATACATGAAAAAAAAAGAACAAGGAGAAAATGAGTCATATTGGTTCTGTCAAAACTATCCAATGTGATGATTGTACAGCGAAAATATCCATAGATGGGGCCAGCAAATGTCTTGTTGGTCAAGGGTTCTTGCTGCCAAGTCTAATGACTTGAGTTTAGTCATTAGACTTGGCAGCAAGAATCTATATGATACAAAGAGATGACCAACTTCCCATGCTGTCTCTGACCTCCAAGCATTTGTTGTAGAATGACTGTGTCTGTACACACACACACACACAGACACACACACACACACACAATCATGCACACAAATACAAGTGCATGATAAATAAATGTATAAAAGGAAAGAAAATGACCATAGATAATACATAAATCACACACATAGAGTTTCTATAAAACTTTATTTACAGTCAACATAATTTAAATGTTACAGACTTTTCATATGCCTTAAAATATTCATTTTCAATTTTATAGACTTTTCATGTGCCTCAAAAATATTCATTTTCAATTTTTGTTTTAAACATAGAAAACTACTTAGAATACATGAGTTAGGTATAACATAAATTTAACCTAAGTGGAACTTAACTTCTGAATGCTTACATTAAATGATATTGAAGTAAAAGTCAATTTTTTTTTACTTATTCATTTTGATGTGTAGGGTGTTTTGCATGTATGTCTGTTTGTGTACCACATGTGTGTGTGTAGGACAGAAAAGGATACTGGATGCCCTGGGACTGATGTGAAAGACAGTTATAAACTTCCATGTAGGTGCTGGGAATCAAACCCATGTCTTCTGGGTGAACAGCCAATGCTCTTAATTGATGAGCCATCTATTCAGTCCCTGAAAGTCAATTTTAAAAAAAAAGATTGAAGCAAACTTTAAGTGCTCCTTTAAAAGCTAGCTCGTCATCAGTAATTTGTTTTTCATTGTTTCCTAAAACCAAAAGAAAATTCTAAATCTATCAGAAGACATAAAAATTATTTTCAATGATTTAAGGCCATTCAACTGGACATGCTTTAAATAGTCTTAATGACTTGAAGATACCACTGAAGAGCACATTTTTGTATAAAATAACACTTAAGAGCACGGTCATTTTTATAGTGAACCTCCTCACTTGCACAACTTCAGGGATACCATACCTGTTCTTTTAGAATTTTGGCCTTTATCCCATGTATAATGAACAAAAGCTTAAGAGGGGAAATCAGTTAAGTTGAATGAAGCTAAACATTCCCAAAGGAACTATTATCATAGAATTCTATAAGGAAAATTCAGATGGTGAGACTGTCTGTAGAAGGAAACACTAAAATATCTTTAGATCTTTAGAAAAAAAAAAGCCTTTGCTTTTGATCATTGTACCTGTCAGCTTTTCACGGTAAGTGAGTAAAAACCTGGACACTTGACTTGCTGAAGCATCTAAGAATGAAGTTAAATACCACTGTAGCTCAATGGTCAGAAATCCCATGGCTTTCTCCACCCACCAGTGTGAGGTGTAATGTCCCTTCCTAATGTGTTATGCTAACTTATGATTATCTCTGTTTTCTGACCATGAGGGTCACTGCAACCTGTTTTTCTTCAGAGCGCTCTCAGCACTTGAAAATCCATCCAGTTGCTTATGACACCCGTATCTGGCTCAATAGAAACTATCTTTGTACTTTCCTTTAAAGCAGACCTGGTTTTTTTTTTTAATTTAAATAAACGTATCACAGTTGTCTAGTTCAAAGGTGTGGCTGTGAGCAGATCAATAGCGAAAGAGTTTAAGAGAGCTAGAAAGAGGCCTCAGTGGGTAAGAGCGCATGCGACATAAGCATGAGAACCCAAGCTCGAATCCTCAGTTTCTACATAAAACGCTAGGCATGACCACACTCAGTACTATTGGGAAGAGGCAGGAGGATTACTGGGGCTTGCTGACCACCAACCTAGCCAAAAGCATGGTGAGTTCCAGGTTCAGGGAAAGCTCTTGTTCCATGGGAGGAAGTCGGAGAATGATGCAGAAGGACACCTGACTTTTTTATCTAACTGCTGACCATTTGTGGTGAATGGGCACATAGGCATAGGCACAAGGACCTTCACACACATACACATGTAAGCACACACACAGCACTGAAGAGACACAAAGACGGAAAAGCTAATCTATTTTGAAATGAAACCATAAAAGTTCAGAGGCAGAAGAAGAAGAAGAAGAAGAAGAAGAAGAAGAAGAAGAAGAAGAAGAAGAAGAAGAAGAAGAAGAAGAAGAAGAAGAAGAAGAAGAAGAAGAAGAAGACTCTGAATTTTACTTCAGGGGCTAGAGATAGGGCTCAAAGTTCAAGGACACTCCTTGACCTTGGGGAAGACCTGCGTTCCATTCCCAGTTCCTTCATCAAGCTGCTCACAGTTGGCACCTGCACTCTTGCTCTCCCACACACGCTCATACAATACCCACCCACCCCCCACACACACATGCACATAATTAAAATAAGTCTTTAAAATTAACTTTAGCAATTAAATAGATAAAATTGCCATATTCTGGGAAAGTAAGACTAGGGGAAAGTGGGATTTGAGTGGGAACAAGCCAAGCATTCTATTTTACTTGTGAATTTGTCCCTTGGCTCCTACAGGACAATGATCCCAGCACTGGCATAGACCCTAAGATCTATACAGTTTTCCATATCAATACGCATCTACTCACCAGCGAGAGCCAAACTCAGGAGGTGAGGATACTTCTGGGATGGAAGTAAGGCTTCGTCAAAAGCCAGCAAGCTGAGGAGATAGAAGAAACTTGATCGTCTTTGTTATCAAAGGATAGCATGTGTGCTTTTCCTCTGGTCAGAACATTGCAACCAGTCTGGGGCTAGTTCCTGTAAGTCTTCTGATAAATGTATCATTTTCTGTAAATTTAGCACCATCTTACACATTCTTACACAGTCTGAAGGTCACAGATATCCTGGCTTTGGTAAATATAAAGAGTGAGGATTCCACAGATAAGTTCTTTGTTTTTTAATATTCTTTTATTTTTCATTCAGAAAGTTTACACTTCTTCCCCTTCTTCCAGTCCCCTCCCACTCCCCCACTAACCTTCTTCCCTTCCCCTGCTTCCTTAAGAGGGGGCAGGGTACCCTGAATGAGCATATGATCAAACCGGAATCTCTGAATGTGGCTGTCACAGCTAAGTTCTTAATCATTTAGGATTAGCTTTTATTTAATATTAAGAATTGAAAATTGATAGGAAGCAACTCTGCAAAAGACAACTCACAAAGGAGTGGGCGCTGTCATACAGATGCCTGAGTCCCTGCATAAAATGATGTAATATTTGCATATAGTTTATACATAGAGTCTCAAAGGCTTAAATGATCTGTAGATTACTGAAACACCAAATATAATGCTAGTAACTATGAAAATAGTTGGTAAACAGGAAAAACTTTCAAATTTTAGAAAAGCTTTACTTGCAGAGCCCACAAACATGGAAGAACAACTATATTAAATTTGAGGCACTATATTAGCTTCTTGGAACCCATTATGACAAATGAGCACAAACCATATAACTTCAGACAATGGAAGTTTATTCTCTGCAGTACAGAGACCAGAAGTTCATAACCAAAATATTGGCAGAGTAGTAGATTTGAACTGGTTCATCCTAACCCTTCATTTGCTGAAACCTGAAATGAACTCTTGAATTAACAGGAAAAAAAATTGTATAATGATTAAGAATAGAAAAGTTCCATATGCAGAAAATGGTGGTACCAAAGTCAGTTGCTCCTCAAACAGGTGCCTTTCTTGCTTAAGGGTTTTTTGTTTTGTTTTGTTTGTTCGTTGGTTTAGCTGATCATTTTTAAGAACTGAAGACATGGGGGAAGCTTGAAACACAGAAGTTTTGCATATATAAATGTTGCAAAATCATATATATGAATATATAATCTTAAGAATATATATTCCAAAATATTCACTTACCAATGACAAAATCATAGGTCTGCCTTCTGGTTAGCCATGTCCTCAAGCCTCTGTTTCAACCTTCTTGACCAAAGTTACTACATTTTCTTTGGTTTTTCTTTGACAAAGTAAAGAGAAAAATGTATTTTTCCTCCATTACAATAACTTAGATTTAATTCCTGATGCTGCCACTTATGAGTTGAGACGTTTGAGATGAATTTGGCCTCTTCAGGGGATTTATCATTTAGGTCAGCTGTGAGGGAATAACACTAATGACTTGGAGCTAGGTGATATTTTGCAGGCTAATGGTGTATTTCTCTACTCCAAAAAGTAGGCACAAAGTTGGGGTCTCCCAGTTATCTGCACTTCTGACTACTTTGTTGTAAAATAAGAGATTCCTCAGACCTCCCCAGATTTGAGAATATGCTCAAACAATTTACAGAATTCAGGAAAGCATTATATTACAGTGTTAGTTGAGGAAAACACAGAAATAAGAATTATCTATGATAACTATAAGAGGAACTACCTGGAGTGGTGTCCAGTGTGAACCTTCTGTGACACCCCTCTATGGGATCAGGACCTAAATTTTGATTTTGTTGAGGTTTCATTATACTAGTACCACTGACAGAATCCTTCACCTTGTGATTAAACTCAGTCTATAACCACCTTGTTGTTGCAAGAGGGAGACGGCTGCGTTCCCGGCGCCTGGTCAGCTTATAACCGAAATAATTACACAGAAACTGTATTCATTTAAACACTGCCTGGCCCATAAGCTCTAGCCTCTTCTTGGCTAACTCTCACATCTTAAACTAACCCATATCTAGTAATCTGTGTATCACCATGGGGTCATGGCTTACCGGGAAGATTCTAACCTACATCCATCTCAGGCCGGAGAAACATGGTGTCTGCCACACTTCCTCTCTCCCCAGCATTCTGTTCTGTCTACTCAGCCCACCTAAGGGCTGCCCTATCAAAAGGCCAAGGCAGTCTCTTTATTTAACCAATGAAAGCAACAGAAACACAGAAGGAATTCCTACATCACCTTGTGTTAAGAGGCTGGGTTCCTACTACTTGACTCAAAGCCCCAAACCTCTTATCAATGGCTGGTCCTTCTAGCATATTCAGTCTTCATCTGGAAACTACATACGGGCTGCCCCACTCACACTCAGAGTCCAGCGTCAATGAAATAACACTCTTTTTTTTTAACTTTTACATTTAATAACTGATTTGTTGTTCTGTTATACAAGGTATAATTGAACAAATTAAACACTCACGTGAAGTAAAGATAAAATATATTTCAGTGTTCCTAATTGTCTTGGAAGGCAAAACTCCATAATGTCAAAACATACCCTGCCAACAATCAGTGCTAATGTTTTAAATGCAGGGCTTCAACATTTAAGCTGTTCTAAGGAAGAATCAAAACAAATCCTGAAAATAAGAACATCTATTTTTAAAGCTAGTAAGTCAATCTTCTTTTGTCAGAATATCTGAATATAAGCCTTGTGCGGGGAAATAGCTTGCCAGGCTACATGCTCAAATCACACACTTTCAGTTTCAACTCACTTTGAAATAACACTCTTATCACTTGGAAATTTCAAGAGTTTAGAGATGACATCTGATACCCCAAGGAGAAAAGAAAACCCAAGATACTGCTGATGGCAAGACCTGCCTCACAAGGTTGTTGTAAAGATTAAGAGATTGATAAATGTAAAGCAATCAAAATATTGACTTCTATTCTAGTCATGGCAGCTCCTGTTAGTCACTAAACATTAAATGTTTCTACATGGATTCAACAAGGTGCTATTAAATCTCACTTCCATGCAATGTTTTCCTCTATAGAAGAGAAATTTTCAATTCTGAGAAAGGCTGGGCACCTATTTTCTCAAATCTAGGTGATTCTTAATGTCTTAACATGTGTACCAAACAAAATACTGTTCTTATAGAAATTCCAAAAAATGTTGATTGCATAAATTCTATAAATTAGTGTTCCTAATCAAACCTTCTGGTTACAAAGAAATGGAACTGTTAGTTTGCTTCTCTGCTGCTGTAATAAACACCTCTACCAAAAGCAACTTGGGTGATGCGGTGGTTTGAATGAGGTGTCACCCGCTGTTCCTGGTATTTGAATATTTGGTCCTCAGCTTGTGTTGTTTGAGGAGGCTTAGGAGATGTGCTCTTTGTCATAGTAAGGACTTCTATGATGCCAAAGTGGAGTGCTGTTTACTGGCTTGCTCAGCCTGCTTTTTTAAAGTACTCAGGGTTATCATCCAGGGATGGCACTACAAACTGTGAACTGGGCCCTCCCACATCAATATTCAAGCCAAAAAATGCACCACATACTTGCCCTAAGGCCAGTCTGTTGGGGGTATTTTCTCAGTTAAGGCTCCCTCTTCCAAAATCTTTCCAGCTTGTGTCAAGTTAATTAATACTAATATTAATGTTTTAAGAAGTTTTGTCAGAAATAGAAGATTGTTTTGCGGAAATAATATAGAAGCAATCATGAACACTGATGTGTGCTTATAATCTTAGCAGTTGGAAGGCAGACAGGAAAATCATGAGTTCAAAGCCAGCCTAGACTACAGAAGGAGATTTTTGTCTCAAAAAACAAAAATCAAACAGTCAGAGGGGAACAGGAGAAAACTTCAGCAAGGTTGCCTGGCAATATTTTTCTTGAGAAAGCAGGATATTTTGAGGTGATGTTTTTGTCCTCCCTTAATTCTTCAACTTCAGATTTTAGTTAAGACTAAATTCCTTATCAGAGATAGTTTGAAATATGGCCTCCTTTATATTCCATTTAACTTTACATCATTTCTCTGTAGTGAATTCTCTTGGCTATAGAAACCCGTTTTTATAGATAATTGAGTCTGAATGAAACCAAGACAGTTGAAGGAAATACAGCTTATTCTCTTTCCAGAGTAATATAACCCTGGCCTCCTTCCTGGAACCAGTAACACATGAGGCAAGTGACAGTCCTTGATTTCTATCAAAGACACCAGACTGTTCCCTGACAGTTGGGGGCATATTTTAAGCTGCCTCATCTACTCCACCATCTATTCAGGGCAAGCAGCCCTCGGATAATAAATGATGGGCGGCTGAAGCCACTAACAAAGAAAGGATGGATTGATAACTTATCTTCTCGTCACTAAAATCCAGGAGAAATATTCATTAAGCCCACTGTGAACAAAAGACACCTAGATCAAAGAAAGAAGGAAGGACAGGAAATGGAGAAGTCCAAAACAAAGAGACAGAATCATCAGGAAAAATGGGCAATGTTCTCTGCTCTCAAGTAGTGGCAATAGAAGCACACAAACTCCTCAGCTAAAATCACAGAAGGGGTCATGTTCAGCTTTATTACAGGAAAGCAGGGCTGTGCCTTACAGATCATTACAAACAGTGCAGCGTGAGGAAAGTGGTGACATACACAATCAAACTAGCTATTGAGGCATGGGACCATGGAGCAGCAGCAATCACCATAGAAAGCAGGGCTGTGGCAATGCCATTTTAAATCCGTCTGATAGACAAACTGTATCGGTTAAATTTTCTCAGGGTGAATGAGCTTCAAACTCGTTATCTACAGAGCAGGCTGTCCCAAGATACCACTTTATTTATCCAGATGGAGATTGGAGACTAAGGGTAAACATTACAGCTCCAGCCTCAACATGCTTTGTAGATAAAAAGCCAGTACAATATTTGCTGTCTGTGCCTCTGCAAAAGGTTCTTATCCATTGCAGAAGGGAGGCATGGTGAGTCAGGAGAAAGCCAATGCTTTAAAAGGCAAGACACACAGGACTGTGAAATGGCAGATGCGTTTGCTATGCAGATCGTAAGGATGCAGGAAGTTTTTGGGTCACTTAATGTTCCCTCTCTGCCTTTTTAAACAGCTGGGAAGAATTCTAACCCCGCCAAGCCTTCTAGAGAGTAAGATTTCTTTTGTATAGAGGTACCAGTAGCCTAAACTCCCAGCAAGGTAACTTCACAAAATGCAGGTCATAAAATACGTATTCATATTACAGTTGGATTTTTCTCTCTTCTCCTATTCCGAACTCTAGTTAGTTTCAGCTTAATGAAGTGAAGTGTCTAAAATGGAGCCGAGGGACAAACTGCTTCTGCAAAGGTACAATAAATACAACTCTTAAGGGCAAGGCTGCTGGAGGAGGTTGGAAACGCTGTCTGTGGAGAAGATGAAAACTGGAATCCAAACTGTAAGCATTCAATATAAAAATTTCATCAGCACTCCTTTGAGCAGTTTGCAGATACTGGTTGCATTTATTGAAAGGAACAGCTGGATTTGGACAAAACAAAACACTCCATCTTGAAAAATGCCCTAACTCTTCTAATGAAAGTTGAATTTTATACACTTTCTATCTATGCTATTATCAGTCCAGTCCATCTTTTTAAAGGGAAATTTGCTATTTCGCCTAGAAATGAGAATATTGTGATTGTAACTGTTTCCTTCCCTGCAAACACACACACGAGAGAGAGAGACACAGAGAGAGAGAGACAGAGAGAGAGAGAGACAGAGAGAGAGAGAGAGAGAGAGAGAGAGAGAGAGAGAGAGAGAGAGAGAGAAGATGATTTTGTTTGCCCTGCTTATTGGGGTGGAAGGTGCTGCATTTGGAATTCCTTGGTATAAACACTTGAGACTGTGGGATTACAATCAGTGTGGGATCTTGTGGGATCTTTATTATGTGCATTCAAATAGCTAGAGACATCTTTGTTGCTGCCTCTTTCTTCTTTCCATCTGTAAAATGAGGAATGGAAATTACATAACCCATTTTGCTCACAATGCCCTCTTTTCTGAATCTTTTTTAAGGGCTGTAGAATGGTACAACCTTCTTTTCTTTCCTTTCTTGCTTGCTTGCTTACTTGTTTGTTTGCTTCCTTGTTTAAGGCAAGAGATCTCGGTCTAATTGAACTATTCTTTACTAAAACCCTGTTTTACTGTCTTTATTCCTCATGATAACACTATAAGTGGTGGCTGTTTTGAAGTATTTTTAAGCAAAATATTAATCAAACCCACACAGTTCAAATATAATTATCAAGATCTCACAAGTGCAAAAGTAAAATTGTTCTAGCACACCCAGGTCGATCAGACCACAAAGCTATTTTAACTACTCCTTAGAATATAACTATTATAATATAATGTAATAATATCCTATGACTTCACTGTACACTGGTAACTGAGAGCTGAACAGGTCAGCTAGCTTGCACAGGGTCAAAAAACTAAAAGGATCAGCTTCCAAACCTGATCCAGGTTTGTTTCCATTCCAAATTCTGAATTATCACCTCCAACCACAAAGCCTGATTTAATTAACATGCATTCAAATAGCCAGAGACATCTTAACTGAACAAAACAGATACATTTCCAAAGGACAAGAGAAAATAAAACAGAGAGGAACTAAAGAATCTATCATGGGTGCTTCTGTGTCATCCAACCCTTTGATCATGAATTTAGATACCAAAATGGTATCTAAATGGCCATTATTCCCTGTTCCTGGGAACTAATTTTTTTTTAATGTCCTGAATCTGATGCTTTGTGGGATGTGGGGGTTGTGGTGGCTCCTTAGCTTGCACTAACTGGCCTACAAAGCATGGAGCACAGATGCAATTAAAGAGGCCAGTTCATTGTCCTGCAGAGGTCTCATCACTCAAGGCCCGGATGGCTGAACATCTTTTGTCATGTGAATGGCTTGCTGCTTAAAACTTTAGCCCATCGTAAATAGTCATAGGAGCATTGCAGTTGCCTTGCACAGGGAGCATGTACATATATTTTGTCCCATCAAAGATGACTTGAACAGTTCTCCTCCAATTTGCTAGGAGAAAAATGGCCTTAAAGCTGAGATTAAGAAGGGAGAAACTTCCAATAAAAGGGAATATTTTTCAAAAACTTGCAAGTGACTGCAAAGCCAGTTAACACAGAAAACCTTGTCACCTTAAGTATGCCATTTGTTATCACACACGCCGGAATACATCTATTCATCTTCTTTTAATTGCTTCGCTGTGCTAGAAGCACAAAGCAGCTCACTGATGCAGAGACTGTGAAAGAATATTTTGTCATGGAAACTTTGAAAACATTTCAAAGCAGGAGCTCTTCTCTGCTGACATGAAACCTTCTAGCTGTTTGTTGAGCATTGTATTTGGCTGATAAGAGTTCAGAATAAGAAGGCCTTTTCTTTGGCTTTTTATCTTCTCTCGCTTAAGGTGGCCAGGCAATGCCTGCAATTGTCGGAGCAGAATTTAGGAGACTAGTAATTTTTTTTCTTCCAAAAATAGCAAATAAGTGAAATTATCTTTAAATCATCAGGGAAGTGCATAGTTACTACTCTGAGTGTATCTGATATCAATCTTGGAGTCGTATGTTTGTGTAGCTATGCTTATATATGCGTGTGTGCGTGCGCGCCTGTGTGTAGTTGTATGTATATGCATGCATAGGCGTGTGGAGCCTGGAGCTTGACACTAGATATCTTCCTCAGTCACTTTCCCTCTTGTTTCTAGAGGCTGCATCTCACTGAACCCAGGACTAATTAACTTAGCTAGTTTGACTGGCCAGGAAGCCCAGAATCGCTTTGTCTCTACCTCTCCAGTACCTCTGATTGCAGGCAGTTGCTGGGGCACTCAGTTTGGTTTGTTTCTTAGTTTTGGTTTGGCTTATACTGATGCTGGAGATGCAAACTCAGGTTCTCATTCAAGTACTGTACTAACTCTGTGTTTTTCCCCACTCCCTCTTTGGGCAGTTTTGAGTTCACTGATTGTCTTATGAATTTTGCTAGAAGTTACCTGAAACCAGTTAGGCCCTTATACAGACAGCTCAAACACCTTGGGTTGTTACTAAAGCAAACTGGCACCCAGCTCAGAGTAAAAAGGTTTTCCTGAAGACATAAAATAAGCTTCACTAGGACAAACTGCCAACTAAGCTCAGCGGAAACTTTCCCTCTGACTCCCCTCCATCTTGGGACTTTCTGGTTTTAGCAATGGTTTTTGCCTTCCTTCCATGAGCACACTATAAAAGCTTCCCCTCTCCCCTTCTCAGAGGGTGTGCTGTGCTATGATGTCATGTTGTAGGATTCATGAATCACCATTTGAATAAACTCTTTAAAATAGTGACATGTCTAAATGTATCTTTTAAGAAATAAACACTGGGTGTGTATATATTTTAACTTATTGTTTAAGCCTCTGGTGTGTGCAATGATCCATATGTTTTAACTGTGTTATTTCACCAATCTTTACATCAATTAACTGTAGTGTCAATACATAGATGATCTCAATTTCACTGATGACAGTATTGACAACTTAATTATTGATGAGTAACAAAGGTCAATGAGCCAAAAGTCAGGGCGTTCACTGCAAGACACATGACTGACCTGGTTCCTAGCCAGACAAAATCCCTGAACCCAGAAAACAGAGAGCTTGAACATGAGTTTATTTTTCCAGGTTCTTTCCTTTTGACAATTTTCTACCAATCCTACACATAATTTTTTTTCAGAGATACTATCATTAAATGGAAATTTGTTTAAATGCTTCTTCACTTGCTGCAATGTTCATAAGATTTCTATCCTGAATTCTCTTAATATCTATGTGACGGTTTATGTGGAAATATTTTGCATTCCTGAAATGAAGCCACCTTGTCTCTAGTATGATGTAATTCTGATGTGCTGCAGAACTCAAGTCTCTCGTATTTTGTTGAGATATTTTTTAATCTGTGTTTATCGGGGATATAGGTCTATAGTTTTCCTTTTTGTTCTTTTGTTTTTAGATCACTGTCCTGCTTCTGCAGCATGGCAATGCTGGCCCTATAGAATGATGTAGAAGAGTTGCTTGTCTTTGAATTTTATGAATTCTAGGGGTACGTTGAGAAACATGAGCACCAGTTTTTTTCCAGGGTTTGGTGAAATCCAGCAGCGAATGTATCTGTTCCTGGACTTTCCTTTGTTGGAGACATTTTACTACTGATTTGACCTCATTATTTGCTATTGTCTATTCTTGTTTATCAGATCCTTTTGATTCAATTTAGTTAGATCCACGTGTTCAGAAATGTCCTCCATTCTTTTAGATTTTCCAATTTGTTAGCATACAGTTTCCAAAATAATCTAGAATGAGGTTTTACATTTCCGTGATACCAATTGTAATAGCTCCCTTTTATTTTTATTTATTTATTTACTCTATCTCCTCCTCACCTTCTCTCCCTCTCCCTTTTCCCTTCTTCCCTCCCTCTCCTCTTCTAGTCTAGCTATTTTCCAAATATATCAAGACATATAAAATATTTAACAAAGAAAAATATCATTTCAAAAATCTTAATTATATATTCATCCTAAAAATCTGGATTTTACTTTTGAATACTTCTCTTATTCACCCTTAGCTCTATGTGGGAGAGATCCACCCTCTCCTAGCTGTAGAGACAGAACAGTGGGTGCTAGAATATTTTCTTTCCTTTACCTTGCTTATGGCCCAGGTCTCTAAATGTTACAGATTCCTTTTTCTCTACTGTTGGATTCGATGTTCTCCTACAATCACTGCCTAAACATAAAGCTATACATCTGCCACTCTATGGTTCTTTATGAGGAGCAGATGAAGCCTGGATACCTCCATTTTATCATCTGCTTCTTATCACTACTTTAAAACATTTCTCTCCATGAAGCAATCTATCCTCAAGTCATGACAAATACACACAGAAATACAATTTTTCTTATTAGTATGTTAATGCTAATATTTTTCTATAATAATTCATAAGCAACTTAATACGTAAACTTGGTATGAGAGCTTAACTTGAGTATCGCTAAATGAGTTTGGGAATGACTGAGGAGACACATCTTGGGCATGTCTGTGAGGGTGTTTCCAGACAGGATTAACTGAGGAGTGAAGACCCAGCCTTTTGGGTGGCATCTTCCAACAGACATCCCGGACAAAGGAGTGCGAGGAGGAAGCAGTATTGGCTGCCTGTCTTCACCTCCTCTTCTGAGTGTATCCCTCAGTGCATGTTGCCACCCTCCATTAACATCAGTTCAGTCTTCTGCAGTCCTTAGTATGGATTCTCCAGGACTCTCCAGGCCCTTAGCTGAGTCAGGTCTGCTGCAGTACTGAGCTTTGTGACAGGAGCCACTACCAGATTCTCAGCCTCACCAGCATGCAAAAAAGCCATGGCGACACTACTCTGTCACCCCAGCATAGACCAATCTAAGAAAACCAGATATATATATACTACATATGTAAGAATTTTATATTTTATTATACATACATCCCATTGATTATATCTCTCTAAAGAATCCTGTCTAATATATTTGGTTTATAAATCATAGATTAAGAGAAATCTTACAAATAAGTAGAGTAAAACATTACAGAATTAGGAGGAAATTCTACTTACAAACATACTTTGATATCAGAGAAGCTTATAGGAGGATCAGTAAAAGACTGTTAAAAAAATTACATCAAGATAATATTGTGGAAATGAGGAAAAAAGAACAATATAAAATAAAGGACTCTGGGAAGAATTTGTTATGGTACTTTTTAGTGGATGAAGTCACTGTCATTAGGTCCCACTGCATCAATTTACACATGACTAATGTAATAGTTTTATTTCAAAAGGAAAAAGACCAGTTTAAGAGCTCACAAATGCCATATGGATTTGCTACTCTCAACAGAAATTAGAGAAAGGAATAGAACCCTTAAGGATGAGTCCCAAAGGCCACTATGTAGCTATCATGGAAACAGTAACTCTGTATAATACTGATTTTCCAGTTCCATTACTTTTGTTTCACGAAAAACTGCTCTCATATAATTTCCTCTTCTTGTTAGTATCATTGTCATATGGGAAGACACCAGCTCTTTAATGATTTAGCTTCTAAACACTGTGATAATTTCTGTCCTCTGAGTGACCCCTGCCACTTCACCTCTTCCTCGGTTATAGAATGGAGGGTAGAAATTGCAGCAAATCAAATCACGAAGCAGTGAAAAGGTTATTGTGTTAGGAACTGCTATTATCTTTCTGACAAAAATTATAACAAGCACAGGAAATTGTGCAACTGGAATTCTTTAATAACCTACCCCTCAGAAATAAAGGATACTACCAAGGGTGCAGATTTTAGAACTAACAGAAATGGTTGGTGTTCAATGAAATGCCATAATTCATGTGTAGAATTGATTTTTGCAAACTTTTTGCTGAGGCTGTCAATAAATGAAATGACTATTAAATCTAGCAATGGTTAGAGTAATAAGATGCATGTCAACTAGAAGTTGAAAGATGCTTCATTGTTCACTAATATTTCAAATAATTGCCTGAGCACAACTTAATACAACGCATTGTACCCTGAGTTCTCAGCTTAACACAGCCCCTCATGTCCCGGAATTCTGAATTGTTTAAAAAAAGGTTGTGTTTGCCCTGGAAGGTTTTTGTGATAGCATGTTAGCATGTTCTTATCTGTATACTTCTTCTTTCAAACGGTTATCTAAGCACACATGTGCACACACGTGCATGCACACACACACCACACACTCTGTTTTGTAGTAAGATGACAACACTTATGTTTGATAGTAGCATACGTTACTTTCTGGCACATGTTTATGAGTTTAGACTTTATAGGAAAATATTACTGTAATGGGACATTATTGCTGGAAAATGTGAACAAACATCTGTTCACTCCAGATAGAGAACTGATGATAGACTAAAGTATGGGTACAATCAAAGCCAAACTTGGGGAATCAGTGAGTTTAAATGGGGTTGCTTAGAGAAGCAGAGCTGTCTCAAAGGCAGGTGTGTCACCAAAAGCCCTCTCCAGCATGGGTGACAGATCATGAAAGCCAGGAACCTAGACAACCACACTGCACAATTTCTGGGCTGGAAGACTGCCTCATTTTGGCAACTCGGGTGGTCTGAGCCTCTTCAGGGTAGCTCATCTGGGTCTGCTTCTTTTAGGTAACTTAGCTTGTCTGTGCTTCTTCCAGGCACCTTGGCTCATCTGGGGCTCTTCTAAAGCTCAGCTTGTTTGAGAGTGTCTCTCAGCTGTCTTTACAGATTATCTATGCATAGGGAGGCAGGACAAAATGTATCAGTTCAGTTTTAGGGACTTCCTGAAGCCTTCGGGTTGCTTACTTCCTGTGCATAAGAAGCTTCAGTGGAGGAGAGGATGTATCATCCATCCTCAGAACATACTATTGTTCTACTTCCTTTCTAGCGTCTTGTGTCTCAACAAGCTTCCCTCTAAAATAGATGGCTTTCTCTGGGATTAAACTGCTACATAGCAGTCATTAGGTGAAGAGTTGTTTCAGATACATAAATTGCCAGTTATCATAAAACAAAAATTGGTATTAATGACTATAAAGATAAATTTATCTTGCATTTATGGCTATGCACCATGATACATGCATACATTACATATCTTATCCTGTCACTGAAGCACCATGACAACCTTTTGAAGTAGATAGTTCTATTACTTCCATTTTAAAACCAATAAATCTAATTTAAAAGATGAATTAAATTGACCAAGGACATTTTCTCAATCATATTTTCATTAGTCTATCAATATTTCTTTCTCAAACAAAAACATACATTTGTTTCCATTTTGCAAAAAAAATTATTTTGACAAAAACATAGTGTTTTTTTCAAGGTCCTTTCTTATGATACAACTTGGTTTTGGTTTTCTTTGTAGATACAAAAAGCATTATTTATCACAGTCAAAATCAATAAGATCAGGAGACAAATAGGTGAGTTACATAAGCATAATTTCTAACCAAGTAGGTATACATTAAAGATGAAAATATATATGTGAGGAAGAGTCCCTTAAACACTTACTTGATACAACTTTGTAAGAAAGATAAAAATGGCTATCCATATTAGATGTTTATTTCCCACCTACTATTCTACTACTGTAATGAGTAGACTCACAATTTGTAGTCTCTGAGGGATGAAATGTTCCTAATGTTTAGGACTCTCTGGGTTGAACAGATCACTTGAGGTAATCATCCAGGTACAGCAACATTCTTCTCTTAGCCCTTGATAAGCCACTATCATACTGAACATGATTCCGGTGGTTCTGGAAGGAAAGGAAGGACAACTAAAGCAAGAAGTATACTAAAGCTCCAAGTAGAAGCTCTCTCTCTCTCTCTCTCTCTCTCTCTCTCTCTCTCTCTCTCTCTCTCTCCCACGTGTGTGCAGATGCATGTACAGATGTGTAGGCGTACGCTCCTCACTTCTGAGATGACAGCCCACACTCCCTTGCCCATCATTTTTATGTGGGTGCTCAAGATTGAACTCAGTTCTTTATGAGTGATGATTAAGCACTTCACCAACTGAATCCACTTCACTAATCTTTATTGTTGTTGTTGTTTCATGTTTTGACATAAGGTCTCACTATATGACCCTGGATGGACTGGAACTCATTGTGTAAATCAGGCTGACCTTGAACTCACATAGATCTTCCCACCTCTGCCTCTTGAGTGCTGGGATTAAAGGTATATGCCATATATGATAGTTTATCCTTCTTGTATTTCAAATTTTCATCCCTTTGAACATGAATAAGGGATGTTAAAAATACAGAAAGGCAACAAGTCCATGTATAAAACTATACTGGCCTTTATATAAATCCTGATGAATTTTTCAAGATCATTTAAACTGTCAAATGATTAGAAAACCAGCTGGGAGCTACAGACCAAGATACTTTGGGGCAATAGGCTACTGGACAAGAGAGAGAGATTTCTTAGAAAAATTTGATTCTAACAGATTTCACATATCCCTCTATAACTCCAATCTTATCTGATAGCTGCTGAATAATGACATTTAAATTCTCCTGGACTATTATCATAGCTTCAGTAGCCATCCTTCAGTGTAGTTCTTATTCATTCAATTCCTGTTATAATTTCCAGTGAAATAAAATATCAAAAAGTCATTCAAATTCATAGACTAAAGATAGATCTATAATGACAAAGTAACGTATAGGATAGAATTCATTAGTTTGATGAATTAATGAACATGAACTGTCACTCTGAATAATTCGAGCCAAAGGAACTTTTTCTCTGGGTGGTTGGCTATTTTGGGTCTGATTTATCCATGTAATTGCTACTGCTCCTCATTTTATTTTGCCCATGTCAATACAACCAAGTCCCTGCACTTGATTTTGAAAGCTTCACTATTTCATGTCACGTTAGCAAGTGAGACACACATAGCAAATTCTGGACAGGGTTCTGGTGACAAATGACTTCTATGGTTTGCATGTGTCTCTTCAATGACAGCTGCTGGGAAGAAGCATCACCTCCCAGCTGCACAACTTGATCCTTCTCTCCCTTGTGAATTAGGAGGAATTGAATGTTTGGCTTTAAAGTGGCTCTTCACACTCCTCTCATTGAATATCACAATCGTGCCCAGACGAAAGGAAACAAAAAAACCCATCATTGGCAACTGATGGGAGAAAAAATAGTCCTCTTATTACAGGGATAATAAGCAGGATGTTCCCCCCGCTCCAGCCTTGCTTCTTAATTCTCCTTATTGTATTTTATTAAATGATGCAGTTTGAAATTAAGGCTCTGGAAACCCTCATGCACACTCTGCATTAACAAGCAAAACAGAAGCACAGAAGAGCAGTATCAGCCCCTTCCAAAGGCCATCTGCTTTCTTCCTGTTACGAAACTTCAATTCATCAGCACCACTCTAAAGAAAATATTGATAGCAGAAACAGAAGCCTGCATTCTGAAGCTAGTTGGAGGCAGGATTAGTGAAGCATTAGTAAACCTGGTTAGATTTTGTTAATTAATAACTAATCCAGAGCTAGTCACTATAGTCATTCAATCTTTCAAACTTTTCTTACCTTGTTCATTCAACAAAATTTATTCAAGGCTCTCAGTAGTAAAGTACTCTGCCTAGTTAGGTTGCTGGAAGAATTACTATAAAGTCTATAACAAATTAAAATGCCTGAACTTGTACCAGTGAGCAACCACAGAAAAGCACATAATCATTCCATACCCTATGCAAAAACTTAAATCTAAATATTATTGTGACTTAGGGGAGAATTTTACATCTACCATCACAAAATTTTTGGTAATTTTCACTGATAAATCTGATAAAATATTATTTTACCCTTTCAAAAGGGGAAAACCAATGATCATAGAGTTTTTAAAATGTCATTTTGGGTGCTGGAGAAATGCCTCAATGGTTCAGAACATTGCTCTTCCTGGGGATCATGGTTCAATTCCCAGCACTCATACAACCTACTCTAATTCCAGTTCCTTCTGGTCTGCATATATAGACACATAAAAATAAGTCTCAAAATAAATTCAAAGTTTGCCAAGCACAATGCCTTGGAATTCTGATCTGACAATATCATATAACCCTGACCCTTGGTGAAATAAGACAAGATCATGAAGATTAATTTTGTACAAAGAAGAAGACTGCATTAAGGTTAGCCAGTGGATTGGGATGTGCATTTTTTTAACACAGAGAACTCCAGGTACTTCTAACAAACTCATAATTTATCTCAAGAAAAATGGTTGTCACAAAGAAAACCTAAAACATGTGATGGTGACTTAGCAGTTAGACACAAAGTAGAAAGAAACCCAATGTTGAAGGCTAGAGAAAATGACAATGAATTTTAATGACATATTTGGAAAAAAATGAAATCCTGACACTCTGGATTGTGGGCCACGTGGATTAGAATCCACATGATTTAGATCAAGAGCATCTAAAAGTCATATTTGTTGTTTTTGAAAAAGACGATATGAATGCATAAACTCAGGAAAACCCCAGGTAATTTGCAAATAGAAATAAAAGAGAGAGGAATAATTCTCTACTGAGAAGCTTACGTGTTCGGAAAGTGAGTGTGCCTAGACTCCAAGCACTGAGACTTGATGTGCTGAAGAGCTTTGCACAGTACACGCTATGCCCATGGGGCTAGAGGACTTAGGACAAGGATGAGGTTGAACATGTGAACTTTCTGAGACTTCAAGAAGCCATGGTAAAGTTTAGAAAGAAATACATGGTAGAGAGAAAGCTATCAAAGCACACTTTATAACTGTGTTCAGAAGAAAGTTCTTGATGTACTTGGTGTTCCATGGAATGTATTAAGAGTAGATAAAGCAGAAGCCTGTTTGTGTGGGAACTGCTTGTTAAAGAAGCCATAAACCTGGTTAAAAACATTGCCACTGACATTTGAAGACTTGCAATACAAGTCTTTGACAACCAGGGCACCAGGAAACAGGATTTTGCTGAGAAAAGTGTAGCCTCAAAAGAGAGTATAATTCTCACTATATTGGAAAACTGCCATGTGTTGTGTGAGCTCATTGAGAGGCTGGCTCTGAAAGTGGCATTGTACTCCCCCTGGGTTCCAGATCCAAACAAATTTGTCTGAAAGTTTCCTAAAACCAAATTAAGGGCTATACCCCAAACCCTGTGACAGCAAGGGAAGAGAATAGAAAAAGAACCCAAAAGTAACAATAGTATGAGAACAACTAGAAGATAAACAATTTCCAATAGAGTTACTATGGTTTGTCCCATGATATGGAAATGTCTGTAGTGAGAATGGAGGCAGAATTTCAGCCATGAGAAGCTCACCTGTGAAAAGAAAGCTCAGCCAGGAACCCCAGCTGACAGCCTTAACTTCTCCAGTTGATTATGGATATTTGCAAGTGTAAAATTCAATAAGGTTTGCTCTCTTTCTCTCAATTGACTACTCCAGTTGCCTCCTCTTTCAAGACGTTCCTTGAGCCTTGCTGAAGGACATCTTTAGAGAAGCGATAGGGGAGTTGGAAAGGGGAAATACATATTGAAATTCTCAAAAATAAAAGAATATTTTTTGAAAACTTCTCTAAAGCAAAAGCTAAAGTAGATTAGAATTGTTTCAGAAAATAGATAAATATGAGAAACAAGCTAGTTCTGCTACATGGTCATCCTTTCCTGAACAAACTGTTGGAATTTGAAGCCCTTGGAACTGGTGCCAGAGTGCCAAGTGGAAAAGCGCAAGAGCAATGGCTGCCATAATCGAGCTCCCTACAGTGGTGCCCAGCATAAGTGACGGTAGGACCCTACCGATGCTATTTATCTCATTAGACTTTTGATGAGCCTAAAGAACTAGAAAAACAGGGTCAAAAAGAGGCAAATTTACACAGCAAGTTCTTGCATAAACAAATGAAACCAACAAAGCTTCTTGTGTTAGCTAACTTTTATTGTTTAAAATATCTTAAAACATGATGTTACAGTACAAGAACCAGTCATTTCTCACCTCTCTAGTTAGATGGTGTGGCTCTGAGGACCCAAGTCAGGCTTGGTTTGTCTTATCTGTGCTCATGAATCTGTGATTAACTAGCAGGTCAGCTGAAGCATGCTGAACTAGGAAACCCACTCTGAAGTAAGACACCTTTCATGGGGGAAGTGGAAAGAGAGACAGAGAAAAAGAACAAAATAGCACAAGATTACTTGAGGCTTAGGAATAGACCTAGAATGCCATTAACTTTACCATATTCTGTCTGTTGAACCAAGTCAGGAGAGCAAGCAACATGTAAATAGTGGGGATGTCTCCCTCCCTCAGTAGGAAAATTGCAATCAATTGCAAGGAGAGAGATTTTGAGTGGGCAAAGATTGAGATTTTACTGCGTTCTGTCATACACAAAGTTGTTTTGTTTCCCTCATTTTACCTTTTTTTATAGTAGAAAGTTGGTTACATTCTCCTAATTTCTCAAAAATTGAGGAATGAGAGACATTGCTAATCATTGTCTACTATAACTTCTCAGTTTCAGAAACAAGTAACCTGAGGTCTAAAGAAGTTAAATAATTTGATTAATGTCTCATAGACAAAGAACTAGAAATTATTTCTGGTTCAGATTAGAGCTACTTCTAAATAAGTTATTATCCCCCCTCCCAAAGACACTTTTAAGTCTGAGCAAATATGCTTTTGTTCTATATGTCATCATTGCCATATTTGCTCTGAAACCATCATGTCACCGACAGTAACAACCAAGACCATTGTTTCTTGGGTATGGGTCCTTTACTGAGGCCTGCTTTGCTCTGCTTCTATCTTATATATTTTCTTCAGAAATACACATGCCTGCCTGACAGTGGAACCATCACTAGAAAAGAAGCATATGTTGATGTGACTTGCTGCTAAGACCTCCACATTCCAAACAACGAGCTTCATAATGGGAAGAAAAGCTTCAGATCTTCGGCTGCTTTTACGACTCATCTCTTTATGGACATCCCAGGACAGTTCACCTCATTAGCCATTATAGAGATTTTAATTTTTCAGTTAATCTGGTGTTCATTCAGCAGAATGAATATTAATATCTTTCTAATGTAATTTTTAATTAAATATAGCATCACCATGATTACACCCAAAAGATCTAAATAGAGTTTGAAAGAGAATACAGACACTATCACAATCAAAATCAGCAAATTCTGTTGAAATGCCTTTCGAAGGGCTGATCACCTATGAAGTAATGAGAATAAATTGTGAGATAATGTAGGACAGATCTAATTAAGATAATGAGCTATGATTATGAACATGATTTTTCAGGGTTAAAGCTCTTAACAAAAGGCAATCTATGGATATATTTTAACCATCGTCTCTGCTCTATTTGCTTATATTAGCTATGCTTCTTAAAAAGGGAAAATATTCATCAAAAGTAATGATCCTGAGACTTCGCAGCTACAGGATTTCAACTATTTGCTAGGACGGATGCATTTAATAGTTTGACAGACTCCTTTTTTGTAATTTCATACATTTGATTAAAATAGCATCTTTTCAAATCACACCATGGAAGGGGAGAGAGAGACATTAGGATCAACATTCTCTCAGGACTTTGAAAAGTATATTATGGGAGACATTTTGATTTAGCTAGCACAGATTTGGGTGGATATTTCTGGAACAAGCTAACTAATTAGCCTGGCTCCAATAGCAGTGGCAAGTGAGACAACCAGGGGAAAGGAGTAATTCAGCTTTGCAGGTATGTCTGAGAGCCATCTCTGCTCCCTCTTGAAAGTGGCAACTCAGAGCAAGAGGGGGAAAAAGAAGGAGAAGCCATGTCTCCTTAGCTCACCATAGTTAAGAAGCAGAAAAAAAGTGTGAGAAGGGAAGAACTAGAAAGGAGATCCTTGGAAGGCCCATAGCTGCAATATTTAACAAAGATGCAGCACTGCCCATTGAAAATCACTAAATTTGAGAAGTAGAAGGAACCATGATCCAAGAGGTACTAACAGCTCTCCTGGGCCCGTCCACCAGTGCTGGTCCTCAAGGAGAGACATTTTAATATGACAGTGAAGCTGTATAGAAGGAGATCCCAGACTTAGAGTCATCCACACATCCTCTGTGCTTTACAGTCACATCAAGAAGCATCATATTATGGTCTGTTTAGTCCCTGGGACACCCTCCGACAGTCTGCAGCAAGGACAGTGTGACTCTGACACTGTCTGGCTGCAGCTACAGAGCAGTTAGGGCTCCATTAATTCTCCTGCTTTCCAAGACCTTTCTGCTAGCCCTCAAGGCTACATTCAGAGCTGTTCACTGAAGTCTCAAGACCATATGGTTCTTTGAGATCACATAACAAAGCAAAAGGGCAGAGTCCAGGAAGAAATAAGCGGCACCTTGAAAGCACATGAGTTTTGTTAACTCCATTTCTCCTGGATTGTTACTGCCTTCTTTTTACTATTATATTGCTCACCTATCTTTCCCACTCTAATCAATGCCTGTGTGGTATCTTGGAAAGAATATTGCTAATAATTCAAATTTGCATTTACAGTACTGCCACCAATGCCTGTCTGATCTTTCATTTCCTTCATTCAGAAAGCTGTCATGTGAGAACTAAATGAGGTTATGAAATTCAAGCATATTGAAAATTATAAGCCTCTACATAGTCACCAGAACCACAATTCCAGTGTATCCTCCATGTTAGACAAGCTCGGGAAGCAAAGCCAGAAGCAACAAATGCGTAGCCAGAAATCAGTTGGCACCGTGAGCAAGGACAGCTGTTATTTTCACATTGGTTTTTTTCAGGCACTTCTCGCCAGGCCTGGTGAGAGCTGTGAGAGCTGGGGAGAAGTTGAGCATGGGCACTGTGTCCTTCAAATCCATCAAACACGCCTCAAGACCATGACCCACTCCTCCCCCTTTAGCATCTTTGCTCATCCTCATTGTATCCATTTTTTTCTCTTCTTCTCTAGAGACTCAGTAAGAGAGTAGGAGTAGTGTGGGCTTTGTAGGCAAAGAGATCTTATTCTATTACTTAGTGAGTGAGTTGCCTCTCCAAGCCTGGGTAGTTTGTTTTCCCCTATAAAATGAATTTATAGGTATAGCCCTGCCTACTTTAAGCTAAAAAGCATGTTAGGTGTGAATTTTCAGCCAGGTTTCCTTCTATCCTGAGCCTGTCCTTTTTTATATCAACGACGACATGCTGTATTTCACCAGTCTTTCCCAGGATCCCACTTAGGTGCTGAGTCATTAACCAGTTAGTGGTTACAATCCAGAACACATGATCTCCCCTCCCCGCATTGTGAGCAAGTGAATACTGGTTCAAATTAAGAATGTGACCAAAGTGGCACCTTGTTTCTTCCCATCTCCCTTCTCTACCTACTGCTTTCCTATCTCGCGTGACCGTTCCTACAAATCTCTTCTGTAGTACCCAAAATAGTAATGTGCACTCAATTGTTTACCAACACATTTCCTTTCCTAACTGGTCACGGCACTGTGAAGATCAGCACAATGCCTTGGCCATCTCTACATTCACAGAGCTGGGGAACATTCTTTTCAACCATGACAGGCCCTCTTGCCTCATCTTTCCCTCTAGTAACATACATTAATACATCCTGTAGGCAAACTCAGGGAATTTGGTAGCGAGAGAAGAAATTCTGCTATGATTCTCTAATTTTACATTTTCCAGCTCTACTCAAAGAAACCAGAGATCTTTTGCGAGGCAGTGGGAAGAAGGGGAAATACTAGTTAGTTGGTGCATATCTAGAATGAAGATCTATAATCCTAGGTAGTACTGACACTCACACGTATCTTGGCATTATTGTTCAGTTCCCTATGTTCTCACATGGCTACTTTCAGCGCCTAAAAATACAAACCTTGTCTTCTTTACTTTTGCCTTTCATCTCATAGAACCAATTTAATCATGTACTAAGGAAACGAACTGTTTCTATATGATACAAGAGCTGAAAACCCTGAACATCTGATTTCAATTAAAATGAATACTGTTCCAACTGCCGCAAGCTATCCCAATATAGCACAACAGTAATACGTGTCGTGTTTTGACAATTGCATGCTGTGTTATTCCAAAGAATCTATAATTTGATATTTTTACCACGAGTTTGTACCTTATTCCCATTTCTTTGGTGCTTTGATCTCAAGGCTACATGTTAGGGCTTCTGAGTTCTCACATCTAAGGCCCTCCAACCGCAAACTGTGTCTTTCCTCCTCCTGATGGCATGTGTTCGGTCTTCTGTGCTGACAACCTTTATCTGGAAATACTCGACACGGAATAATTGCAAGCAAAAAGCACATCCAGGATTTGGTCAACCTTTATTGAAATTGCAAACCGATAGCATATTTTATAGCACGTGACTGGAAAATAGTTATTATTTTTGAAACTCAACAAAATTTGTTTTTCTTTTACACCAGGCAGAAATATAAATGCATTGTTTCTCTAGCCTGTCTTATAGATATTCACATAAAACAGAGGGAATTGTCTTGAGCAACAGAGTGTAGTATACAAAATCAATTTCACTTAAGGTTTTGCCCATTTAATTAAATTAACTTCTGTTGTGGGTGTGGGGAAGAGGGTCCCTTTCACAGCACAGACTTTAAGCTTACCTGAGACATCTGTGGTCCTTGCCTTTATTTTACTTATTCCCATATCTGATAGTTAGATTTTATTAAAGTTGTTCTTATAAGTAAAATTAAGTTTTTTACTCAGAAGTATACTATTGTGTATTATGTTGACAGCTGTTTAATAATTATGCATTCCTAATCTTTTTGTTCCATACATTGTTTTGTTTTATTTTTTCCATTCAAGAACATAATTAAAGAAATAAAATTTTTACCTTTCTTCCCCTTCTCCCGGTCCCCTCCCACTACCCCCCACCCCTCCTCCCTCCCCCTTCTTCCTTGAAAGAGGGCATGGTGCCCTGCCCTGTTGGAAGTCCAAGGCCCACCCCCATCCCTCCCGGCCTAGGAA